>PVIU01007054.1:0-95459 GCA_004026605.1 Ondatra zibethicus | reverse complement strand
TAGCAGGAATGCAAATGAACCCAGTCATTGTGGAAATGAGTGTGGAGGCACCTCACAAAACAGAAAATAGATCTGTGTATGACCCTTGTATACCACGGCTTGGTCAAGACATCACAGGTAAAGGTGGACGTTGGTATTTATTGCAACACTATTCCTAACAGCCTGATTATGGAGCAGACCATGTGTCCAACAACAGAGACAGATAAAAAGCATGTATACACACAAGGGAAATTTTAAGCAAAGAGAATGAAGATATTTCAGTTGCAGAAAAGTACATATAACAGGAGATCACCATGTTAAAGAAAGTAAGTCAGTCTTAGACAGACATGAAATTCCTCTCACTTGTGGGGACCAGATGGTGCATACACATAATTTCATATACATTCTGATGATATAAAAGTAGAAGTGAATATGTCTAGGATCAAAGGGGGCTAATGGGAATGCGAAGGCAGATGGAAGTAGAAAATGAGGGTTCTACTTAAAATGCATTAAATACTTGAGCAAAAATGTGTAGCACAATTAATAAAAACCCAGAGACAGATATTGTGATTCAACTTGAAGGTCAGAAAAGCAAAATAGCCAGCCACTGGTTCTTATATCTACCTCAGTCAGAAATGGTGATTCTGCCTCCAGAAATCTCAGAATGAGACTGTGTTTGAGAACTGTCTCCCCTCCATCGTATATTCCTCTCTAGGGCTGGTATTAAAGGCACACACCACTACTTCCCAGTTTCTATGGAAAACTAGTGTGGCTACTGGTCTGTAAGGCTGACCAGTGGGGCTATTTTATTCTCAGATCATTGGGCAAGCTTTATTTATTAAAATATAAATGAAATATCACTGAATTTCTCCTTTTAGTCTGAAATAAAAAATAAGGCTATAACTAATATGAGAAAAACTATATACAATAAGTACAATGACTATATACAATATATAAAGGCAATAGATCCATCAACAATGTATAATCCATTTGCATTTGACAAATTCAGAGAAAATACTCCATATCTGTCATATCTTGGTGAGTCCAAAGTCTTATACCTAATTTACTTTCTATCATAACTTGCTTTCTATATTAAGTAAACAAGGAAAAAACTATAACTATAGTGTCAACTCCCCTAGAGACTCAAGAAGGAAATAATATTAACTGAATAAGCAGGACGTGCAAGCAAGCAGCTTCCAAAAATATGAGACATGACAGAAAAATCTGGCTGCTAACCAGTCACCCAAGGTTCCTCTGCAACACTGGGGCATCTGTCTTCGGCCTACAGGCCTAGCATATACAATAGACTTTTCTGTGAAGCAGGATATTCTGAAGGGCTATCTCTCCTTGTCTTGACAATATTTGGCAGTCACTTTCTTTTGTGTTCTGGTTGTCCAATTAGGGCAGCATACTGTCAACAGTCAAGGCAAGAACATTTTCTTGCTCAGTGGTTTGCTTTTGCCACAAAGAAAGTAAACTCCTTGTGGAGTTTCTTTGATGCCCATTTTCTTCTCTGAAGTAGATTGGTGCTGCCAGGAGCAGACATGTCTCATTGTCATAAAAAAAAAAGAGTCTATGTTATTAAAACATCTTAAATGTCATATTCTGTAGATATCTCAAGTGTGAGAAGATGACCTGTCTATCTAGAATATATCTTTGTTTGACCTTGAAAACATACCTAATATGACTACAAGTTTGAATATATTAAGTACCTAATTATTAATCTGCATTTCCTTATTATGCTAAACAGTTGGTAATAATAATTTTTAATGACTAGTAATTTACATTTCATTGTTAAATGAGTTGTATGTATATAATACCTCAAACAAGATTAGAAACACATATGCAGTATGTTTTAACAAAATCAATCTCAATTTTATATCTCAATATGCAAAATTTGTATGCAATATACAAAAGTCCAATCCAATGTAAAACATTTCAAACTAGTAGTTGCTTTTTAAAAGTAGATTTAATAATCTACCTTTTGCCTTATCATATCTATATCCTCCCTCTTTTCTTTTCAGAGTAGTTTCAATAATCTTCCCTTTTATCCTTTCATAACTATATCCCTCTTTTTTCTTTTCAAAACAAGAACCTAGAATCTAATTTCCTTTATGTAGTTTTTCCTGATCATTAGAAATAATAACTTGTAACCAACATCCCTAAACAATGACAAATATCCATAATCCATTGAACAACATAAAACCACCCACCTCACATCTTGAGAATGTGGGTTTTGATATTCTTAAATTTATTTCTTGCTGTCTGAGGGTGACAGTATCTTTACTGTCCTAAAAAGAACATTTTTGGTTAATTGTCAAGTCCTGGGAGAGGTAGCTTTATCATTTGTTGACCAGATCTACATAATGGGAACGTGCAGGGATTGTCTCAAGTCCTGGCTAGAGTAGTCTGTAGGGCTGGATCATCTTAGCTAGCCACCTCAAAATTGTCCTGATAGTGTATAGACAAAGGTGATCTAAATGGTGCTATCAGCTGAATGGCATCATGTGAATGAGGTGGAATCGTTGTGAGACCCCATTTTCTTCCTGGAGACTTCAGAGAATACTATAGTAAAATTTATTATTCCCTGTGGAAAACTTAAACATTATTCATATCAAAATGGAAAGTTAGAATTTCAATAGACATATATTCAAAGATAGGTACCATAGAGACAAAACTTGGTATGGGGAGAAGTGAAATTTTTGAAAGCAGAGTTTTGATAACCTTCATCCCTAGATTTTTATTTTTCTTCTATCTTACACCATGTGGCTCTCTTGATATGAGACAGAAACTCTGAATTTTTCTTTTAACAACATGCTTGGATTTAGAGCAGGTAAGCCACAGTCCAACTCCAAAGTCAGCTTTGTGTTTTAAGTGAGTCGGGACTACAATTATATTGAGAAGTAAAGAAATATGTATGTTTAAGTAGTGAGATTTTACCCTGCAAAGAATATTGGTATCATTAGTCAGATTATTTCTTGCTTGGTGATTCTTTCTGAATAATTATTTTTCTCTTCTTTAAGCATCTAGATGTTCAAGGTCTTCTCACTTCTCAAAGATGGGTATTTTCTACTTTCCTGCAAAGACAAAAACAGAACTCTGCCCAACCCCTGTGAGATTTCCTTACAATTTGTAAAATTTTCTTCTGTGGATGAGCTGTCATTTCTTTTTATCAAGAGGTTTCTCCTTTTCAAACCAAATCTTGATTAATTTTGATGGTATCCATAGCTTATCTTCTCCTGTGGAAACAAAATCACAACACCTTCCCCAATGTAGCTCATCTCCTGGTTTCCATTCTGATGAGAACACATCCTTGGAGTACACTGATTGATTTAATTCAGAATTTTTTTCTATTGCCCAATGTCTCTTCAGCTGTTGTTCTTTTCTGCTTAGCATTTTAAAAAGTTCAAGGCTAATAAAGCATAATGCAATCTATTTCTGGGTGTATTTATCATCTATTTCTGTTATTTAACAAATCCTTTAGAGTTTGACTTGATCTTTCTGTAACTGCTTAACCTGTAGGATTGTTTGGTATACTTGTTATATTCCTTATATTATAATAAGCAAAAAAACTGTTTCATTTTCTTCGAGACATATGCTGGAGCATTGTCTGTCTTTATTTGTGCAGGTATACCTACGATGGCCATAACTTCTAGTTAGCCTTTTCCAAACTCAAAGCAGTTGCCCATTGAAAACCTGAATAGGTATCAATGGTATGTTGTACATATTTCAATGTTCCAAATTCTACAAAATGGAATATATCCATCAGCCATATTTCATTATTTTGAATACTCTTTAGGTTGCTTTATTCAGGTAGTGGTGTTATAAATAGGACATCTCCTTATAGTTTCCTTGACTTGTTGCCATGTAATGGAGAAGTCCCTTTTTTATACCTTCTATTTAGGTCATTTCTAGAAGAAACATTATTTCTAGGAATGCCCTGTCTACAATCCCCTCTCAGATGGCCTATTTTACCACAAGTAAAGCATTTGGCATTTTGATATCTCTTCATACCTTTGGAAATGGTTTCTCCTACCAAAGCCTCAGTGTTATAGTCAAAGGACTGTACATTGATTGTGTTTAGCATCCATTCATCCATTGGTGCTGATCTGACCTTTAAGGGCCCAAGTGTTTTTTTTATTTTTTATTTAATTTCATTCTAAATTAGCATTTTCAAAAGACTGATTCAGTGAGTGCTTGTCTAGCTTCTGGATCTGCTACCTCTATTTATATATCTTTAGATAGTCTTTGTAAATATCACTAAATGGTTCTCTTGGACCTTGTATAACCCTAGTATATGATTCAATTCTTTTTCCTGGCTTTTGAATGTTGTTCCAAGCATTCAAGGCTGCTATATGACATAGGGACAAAGTACACTCGTTGTATATAGCTTGACTATCTGCATCAGCATATTGGCCCTCACCAAGAATTTGATCTTGGTGGGCCTCTAAACCTCTGACTCTATCTTGATGTTCAAGGGCCTTAGATTCCTCTCTTTAGTAAGTCTTCTGCTATAGCTGTGGACCATGGTCTAATACAGTTGAGACTATTTGAAGTCAATCATGTGGAGTAACCTTATTTCATCAAGTCCTTGTTTTTACCAACTACCTCACATATGGTGAATGCATGCAATAAGATACTACTACTTGATTAATATCATTTATATCTTTCATACATATAGGCTCCCAATTACATTCTCTATACCCTTTTGGGTATTTACAATTTGCTGGCTTTTCAGAAATAGTAACAGAATAAGTAAATAAAACTTGGTAAATTTTCTCTGACTCTGAGAGATACTTATTATGTTACATCTTTATTATTGTCTTTTATCTGTACCTCATCTCCCTGTCTTTTGTAGAGTCTGAATTTCTTGGTCTGTGAATATATTTAATGTTCATCAAATCAGTTAAATATTGGTTCTCATCATGTACCTAGGATTCCAAGTCTTTAAGTTTTTCCATTAATGATATCTTCTCATCCTTAGAGACTGTTTGGATAGCATGTAGATTGACTTCTAGGAGGGATGTTATTTCCGTTAGCTTGTAATAACTTCTTAAGATTTTGATTGTCAATTTCAACAGTATGAATCCTTTCAGATAATCTCTCGGTACCATTCTGTAAAGTTTTCTAACCCATTGTCATGGAGTGAAATTTGCCTGTCAAATTATGGTTGTCATTTTCAGTGGTATGAATCCTTTCAGTCAATTTCTCAATAATAGTCTGTAAAGTTTGTATCACTTCTAAAAGTTTCTCACTTTTGTCTCTGTTATCAAACCATTTTTGAAGAATATACTATGAAGTATCAAATAGAAAGTATGAGTGCTTTTGTTCATGTATTCATTCTTGGAACCAAACTTAATAAGCTGTTTATGTCTGACACTTCAGTCAAGAGAAAGAACTTTGGGTCCTTTCACTGAATACACAACTACAAAAGTGAGTAATTTTGCCCTGGTAACAATATATATTTTGGGGTCTTTCTGCACTTGCTGCTTAGATAATACAACTCTGGAAATAGTATGAGGTATAAGAGCCTCCCTAGAGACAAGGGATGGGGTGAAGGCAAATGCTCTATATCGAGAAAGTCTTGGTTTCATCAGCACTCGGCTTGTATCCTGACAGCACTTCCACAAAGAATGGCAATAAAGGAAATTTATTCAGAGAGAGAGAGAGAGAGAAAACAGGTTTACCAGACATCAACATGTCACAATGTTCTTACATATTTAATGTTATATTGTTTATATAATACACAGTACTTGGATCTCAGAAATATCTGAAAAATATTTATATTTTGCCTCAAATTTCACTTCACACTGGATGTGATACAATTATAGTATTTTAAACATGCCTCCCTCCTGTCATGTCTTCTTTCCTCATTTATTTATTTTTCAATCATTATCATGGTAAGATTAAAAACTGTATTTACCTTTTGAAATGTTATCTGTATAATTATAGAGGTGGTCAGAACACTGGATTGGCTCCATAATGGATATAGCAGTAGCAATATTCCTGGGGGAAAATGTCACAAAATTACACGCTGATGTCATCAGCCCCATAGTTACACTCTAATGACATCACCCATAAAGCTACACCCTGATGTCATCAGTCACAAAGCTACACCGTGATGTTATCACTCACAAAAATACATGCTGATGTCATCAGCCCCATAGTTACACTCTGATGACATCACCCATAAAGCTATACCCTGATGTCATCAGTCAAAAAGCTATATCTTGTTATCACAAAGGTGAATTAACATTTACATTCTCAATATCTCAAGGAGTTCACAGATGAGATATATTTTTCCTCTTTTACTGAAAATTAGTTTCCACTGTGTAAAAGAGTGTAGCTTTGTGAGTGATAACATCAGCTCTAAAGTGTGTCTGTCTCCAGAAACTAGTAAATTAAAGCGCTTTTATGATATCCTGGCATCTTCACTAACTCAATGTGTCTCTCATTAGAGCATTTAAATTTTAGTAAGATTTTATATATTCTTGGTTACATTCAGGGTACTAGGTTTGCAATAATGCTAGATGAAAAAGGAAGTTATAAATTCTTTAACCATATGGTCCCCCCATGCACAGCACTTAATACAAAACAAAAAGTAAACATTTCAAAAGTATTTTTAGAGTCATTACCAAATGTTGATGCTACATTATAAAGGCTGTGTGACAACATTCCAACTCTTCAGCATTCTTTAATTGAGAAGCATTTTCATAATAAAAAGGGAAAAAAAGTTATTAAAAAAAAAAGAACATACTTAGTCATTTCTAACTCCCTCTGCAGTGAACTAATGTTAGGTGTGGCCACTTTAAGTTGAAGAAGTCATGGAATTAATGTGGCATTTCATTTGTATTTTAATAAATAAATCTTGCCTGAAGATTAGAGAGTAAAACAACCTTACTAGTCAGCCTTACAGATCAGGGAGTGATAACACACACCTTTACTCCCAGGAGCCACACTGGTTGCCATAGAAACTGGGTGGTATGTGCCTTTAATCCCAGTGGTACAGGCCTTTAATCCCAGCCCTAGAGAGGATTATAAAATGGGAGGAGACAGCTCTCAGTCTCAGTCTCACTCTGAGATTCTTAGAGTCAAGAGGTAAGGGCCAAGTGTCTGTCTGTTTTGCTTTTTGGACCTTTAGTTTGAACCTCAATTTCTGTTTCTGGGTTTTTATTAATCATGCTTCACTCGGTGCCCAACTTTTGGGGAATGAATTTATGAAAAGGTCATTCTCCTGAGGCTTTTTAGCCACCAGCCCAAGCCAAAGCTGGGACTGGAATTCCAACTCCAGGAATTGGAACCCAAACCTGGGTTTGGGAGAAGCACCAGCGCTCCCATCTCCCATCTGCCCCAGCTTAGTTAGCTTCCTCTCCTGCTGTACCAGTCCTTGCTGCCACCCCATGGGGCATCCACACTGCTTTCCATGGGCCCCCACAGCTTCTTATGTCACGGCTTGGCACCAGCCCCTGCATGCGAGCAGCTCCCACATGGTACCACAGCACAACAATCCTTGGGACCAGGAAGAAATGGTCATTTCATGTAAAACAACACAGAGATCTTTTCATTATAAATCTAAAAGTGACTGTGGTTAGGACATAAAGAGCTCACTCTATAATATTAAGCTTTTACCAAATTACTGGCTGCATCAAGGATTTTCTACTTACCTAAATTTCTTCCATAAGTTTAAATGGTCACTGAATTCTCTACGTTGGCAACTGCAATATGTTAAATAGCTAATAGCTATAAGGGAAGCACAGCATCGGGAGTAATGAACCTTTAACTGTCAGAGCAGAGACTAAACTTTCTCAGCCTTCACTGTTTGGGGAAGCAACCAGTATGTTTACTGTGATATGGATTTTTGTTAGGTTCAATATATACCTATTATATATATATGTATATATATATACATATATATGTATACACATACACACACACATCTAAGAGTCCAATTAGAGGGATTTAAGAAAACAAAGAACACAAGCTTCCAGTAGCTGCTGCCACCACAAACATGCCTGAGAACATGCCACCACCCTAAAAATACCCTTGCATATGCCTGCAGTGTGGTCTTCTGGTTTCAGCTCCTGAAAACCACTAATCTTTTCTTCATTGTATTTTTGCTGTTTCTACAATGTTCCTTATGAACAGAATTTTAAAATATAAGTTATTTGTCTTTGTTGATTTCACTTTGACGCTGGCTTTGGGAGTTCATATATGTTGTTGCCTGTATTGATATTTTTTTAAATGACTGAGTGGTATTTCCTTTTGTGAATATGCCACAGTTGTCTGCACACTCAAGCTGATGGGCATTTGGGCATTTTTCCAGTTTATGGCTTGACTTTGTGTCCTCAAAGGTATTTCACGAATTTATCTATAAATCTTATATGATATTTATCAAAATTGAACATTATTTAGAAGCCTTGAAAAGCTAATTCAAAAATATATGTGAAATACAGAGGCCATACAGGAACCCATCCGACTTTGAAATGTTAAGGGAGGGAACACTGAACCTGATTTCAAGTGTTATAAAGCTTTGGTTAACAAAATCCCAGTGTAGTGAGGTAGAATCTTAGATAAGTCAAAGTGGACAGGATCCCAAAACAGAGCCACAAAAATGTGCAACCCTTAATTTGGCAAATGTTACAAGGGAATTCAAAAAGATTAAATGTTTATCAATAAATTATATATTAGTATTCATATGTAAAACCTAAATGAGTATCTATTTTGATTACACTATATTTAAATAAAAATATCACTATAAATCATAGATATGATAGAAGAACCCAGCTTCTGAAACATCTTGAGTAGAATAGAGGAAAATTAAGAAGAATTGATCTGACAAACATTGCTTACATTACATAACAGAAGCAAAAGCAGTTTAAAATGTCAGCAACCTTCACCAAACTTCAAATTTTATTCAAAATATACTGTACCAAAATTAGATTGAAGCCACCAATTTTGGGTTGTGAAATATTTATTCAATAGTGGGTGTGTATTTTGAACTTGTTAGCAAGTCTTAACATTCGGTAATAAGAAAACAACTAAATTAGCAATGGGAAAAGTATTTAAGAAATATACAGAACGAGAAGACATATTTGGCAAGGAAGTACATGAAGAGATGTTCAAAATCATTAGTTATTGGGAAATTGTACATAAAGTTATGAAACATTAAATAGCACAGCCACTGGGGAATGGTAATAGTTCAGTAGCTGAATCATACATCATGGTCCAGCTATAAATAAACACCATTCAAGAGACTACCCAAGAGAAGTGGGAGCAAGTGCCCCTTTAAGAAGAGTGAGGATCTTGTGTTAAGATTTTCCTAGAAATTTTAAAATAACAAAAATATCCAACATATGAATGTACAAAAGATATAACCAGATAACAAATTAGTATTCAGCCACAAAAAAAATTAACTATTGTCACTATTAAAGTATAGAAATACCCTAAGAAAAAGGGGAAGGAAGATAGTTTAGATGAAAGAGGTCCTGCTTTGGAGATTTATTTGTGATAATCCTCTAGGGAGGTATGGCATATGGCTACAGAAGGCAGATCAGTGGTTGAGGTGAGGGATACTGAGGGCATTCCAAGGACTATGGGTTAGCATTTGAGGGTTGATATATGTGTTTGCTATCTTGTATGCATTAATGCCCAAAGTTAGCAAAATATTCTTCAAATATGTGCAGATTAATAAATGTCAATTTTATTTCAATTATTTAAATTATCTTTAAAACTTCTTCACCTGAATCTTTAGGATTACAATAGAATATAGTTTATAATTGAGGTTAAAAATCTCAACAAAGATGTTTCGGTACTTTAAATGCTGGTGGATATGTGTGTATAAATTTGCATCTGATTTGATAAACTGTTAAGTACATAGATACCTTACTTAATTTGTCTATGTACTTGATATTGTGTTCTTTGAACAGATATCTTCCAAAGAACACAGGCATCTTTTTGCTCCTCTAAAACTGGGAGTTCAAGAAGATGGAACAAGGGGCAGGAGAGATGACTCAACAGATAAGAGAGCTGGCTGCTTTTCCAAGGGACTTGAGTTCAATTCCCAGAATCTACTTGGTGATTTGCAGCATCTATAACCTTGTTTCCAGGAGAAGCTGACATCTTCCTTCTGGTTCTACCAGTACTTCACACATGCACAGACCCACATGCAGGAAGAACGTTCATATACATAAAATAAAAACAGTAAGAAAGAGGGGGAAGTTGAGGGGAAGGATGAAAAGAGGAGGAAAGAGAAGAGGAGGAGGTGACATGACATATTGCCTCTTGTACCAGACAGTTGATGAGCACCAAGATGACTTAAAGTCAATGAGATGCATATGTAATCCATGGTAACAATTATTTACTTTGCCATGCCTCCTTCTGTAGTGGGAAGGCCTCTTATTTGTTCCCTTTGTAGTAGGAAGCCTCTTGTTTGTTTCCCGGACACCCAGACTCCAGAAACAATCACACAAAATCTATATTATTTAAATCACTGTTTGGCCAATCACTTAAGTGTATTGCTAGCTAGCTCTTATATCTAGAATTAACCCATTTCCATTATTTTATATTTTACCACGAGGCTTGGGGCCTACCAGCAAGGTTTCAGCTGGCAGCTCTGAGTGTTTCCCCTCTAACAGATACATGGTCTCCTGACTCCGTCTTTTTTCTCCCAGCATTCAGTTTAGTTTTCCCTGCCTAGCTTTACTCTGTCCTATCACAGGCCAATGCAGATATTATTCATTAACCAATAAAAGCAACACATATACAGGACTTTCTACATCATCCTTTCTCTAGGGTATTTCCAAACTGTGGCTATGCTATAAACCTTCTCCACTGTATAGACTGTCTTGGTTTGCTTGGCAATTTTAAACTATAAAATTTCGCTAACATAAAACTAATTATTGAATTAAGGTAAGCAGATTATTAATGCAAATTCTACATGTGAACTTTTCCTACTGACTTGCATTTTATTTAGTAAATCAGGTTTGAAGATATCCAGCCTTATTGAGAGGTACTGGTAGAATTAATGAATCTCCCAATATTCCCTGCAGCAGCTGCTCTCCTTTGAAATAATGAGCATATGGTTTCATCATATTTTATTGATTTGATCCCCTTCAGCTAGAAAAATATTTCAGTGAAATGCAAACAACACTCACAGTTTCTGCATATTCCTCAAGCTTTTATTTTCTTGGCCAAACAGGAAGCTGATGGGCATGCAAATGAAAAACCAAAGGCAGTGTTTGGATTTTTTAACCATGAACAAGAAAAGGGGGAGCTAGGAGACCCATAAATACATCTTTATATCTGATATTAATAAGGTTTTAAAAGTGAAGTGTAGTGGCCTAATTAACGGTACAAAAGAGACTCCACATTTTGCACAGATTCAGGAATGTTGGGGTTTGAACTAAGGATTCATACTGTAGGAAAAATGAAAGATGCTAGAATATAGCCAAGCATGGCCAATTTTGATTCAAGTAAGTGGTTCCAAACAATGTAAGCATTCTTGGAGACCTGTGCTGAGGAGGTAGGAAGGCGCTCATTAGGAAAAAAGCATCTACAAAGACAAAAGAAAAAGAGAGCATAGAACACAAAAGACCAGTGTGAGATGATCAGTCAAAAATCCAGTAGAGAGCAAGGTCAACACAATGGTCACCAGACAGATTTCCTGAGGAAGTCATCTCTGAACTACCTGAGATTCATGGACGAGGTTGTCAGTTAGCCACATGCTTACACAGCCCCTGACCAATGCCCACTTTTTGGATAGGCTAATCATCTAAGTTTGTATTACTTTAGGAAACAGGATTCTCCTGTGTTGGCATTTGTTGCCAAACTTTTCCCCTTGGAGACATGAACAAATGTCTACCACCCCCTTTCAGAGTACCAGTGACAGGAAGTAGAACTCTGCAAAGTCCAGCCTGGGAGACCAATGATTTTATTGGGCTTACTTACAGAGTATGGGTGAAAAGTTAATTACAGGAACACAGGAGACCCTAAAGCAGCTGCAGCAGCAAGAAAGTCTCAGTCCCGCCTAGATGATGACTTCCTCATAGCTACATGGATGCAGTTCCCAGATAACTGAACCTTCCGTAGTCATTGAATTCCACCATCTTCCAAAGCAAAAAAGGGTACTCACAAGTGGGGAAAGAATTACATACAGTGCGTTGGAAGGTACAAGTAAAAGCAGCTGGAATCTCAGGCAGGGATCCAGTGACACTCACCACCCCTTCTGTGAGGGAATATTAATCAATAGTGGGCCTGATCTTGACGGTCTTCTGCAAGAAGTCACATGTTCTCTGATTAAAACAATTGCCATTAACGTCCAGAGAAGAGTGTGCTGTAATAAAATTCATTCAGAATGAACTCTCCTGTATTTTATCCACTAGGTTGTTGATTTGAAATATAGATTACTAGGTCTGATATCAAAGAATAAACTGAACTAGATAAAGGGGCTGAGTTAAGATCTGCATATCATTTTAATTACTGTATATTAATTGTGCAAGTAGTGGGCTCAGTTATGGCGTTTTCATGCATGCACAGGATATACCATAGTCATATTTACCAAATACTATTTTAACATTTCTCACTTTCTCCCTCTCCTGCATTTTTTCTTTCCATATGCCTGGTAGTCTCCCTTTTAGATTCTTGTCCTTTTCCTTCTAGGTGCCACATATGAGAGAAGGCGCGACACTTACGTTCATGGGTCTGGTATATTTCACTGACAGGATGATTCTGGTTTCTAGTTGAGCTGTATGTTAGTTAAGGAGTGTCCAAAGCAGTCTCAACCAGCAACCTTCCTTCTTCTCCCTGCTGTGCATGTCTCTAGAAAACCCAAGTTCACCAGGAGCCATGTTGTGACTATGACAGGACAATTAACAAAAAACATAGCAAAATTGCCATGGAAATTAATTATGCCCATGTGCACAGTGTCAGAAGAAGCAGGGAGTCTAGTTTAATTTATTATTATTATGGAGTATGACACTGAAGAATATAGTGTAAAATTATTTTAAAATAGAACTAGAAGAGAATGCTGTTAAAAGCCATGTTCTTCAGCTACAGAATTCCATTAATCCCAGCTAAACAAGTATTATTTCTACAGGGCTTCCTAGATCTTTCCTTGCAATATTGAAGAAGAAAATTTGTAGGCCAACATTTCTAAAACAATTTTATCATGGTAGTCCCCACAAGAAGCCCACTAATATCCTTTTCTAATGTTAATACCACTTGAACACACTATCAAAAATGCTGTTTTACTGACTTAAACCTGTGTACATTTTTACAAAAGAGATTGTCAAAGAGCAATTACATGCAAAGACACCTCTGCCAACTTGTCATTGGAGCTGAAATGAGAACACGGTCAAGTCCTATCAGAACCGAGAGTGATTGACAGCTCAAGCAAGGTTTCTAATCCACAGTGCTACAGTAGTAGGTCCTTAACCCATGCATTTGTAGAAGGATCATGGTGTTAGTAACCTGAGAAGTAAATTGATCACCTTGATGTGTATGTTGAACTGGAGTGGAAATGGAGAAATCAACAAGAAAAAGAAAAGTGTGTCATGGAAGCTAGAACAAACCTCTGTCCATGTCCACAAATGTTGCCTGTTAATTAACAACTTGGGAGGTGCATGAGGACCACATATATCAGAGATTATGCTATTAGACACATTTATTCTCCATGTAACTTCTTTTTGGTTTTCTTTCAAGTTATTTCTTCACCAGGTTACTAAGGGAAACTTGCAGTCTCTAAATATTCTATCATTTATCCAGTGCTTTTTATGCTATAAACCCACAATGAGCACAGGGAAGATGTAACCCTGTATTATAACATATTACTGAATGCAATCTTCACTGACTATCCTTGTAATGCAATGCAATAGGTGGTAAATTTTCTAATTCAGTCCTGACAAGCTTTTTTAATAGATAAATCTTTTAAAAAATATGGATGCTATAACGGTGATAGGAATCTTTACTAAATTTTTACCACTTTAGTCAACAAAGATCTCATTAATATATTCTCTCTCTCTCTCTCTCTCTCTCTTTCCGTACCTCAGAAAGTTAACAATTATTTTATATATTATATAATATATTACTATAAATTATTCTATTATTTGCCCGAAGAGTAACAAATGATTCCAGATTACATTTTTATTTTTCTCCATCCTTATTATAATGAAAAGTGCCAGAATGGATCACTGGAGAACCTAAGTTAACAATTACCCTAAATCCAAAGATGTGGTCAATGCTTGCTCCAATTTCCTGTCATTACTTATCCTTTTTATCTCTTGTATTTGCACAGGTCACCGCTCCTCCACAGTGGATGGGAAAACTTGTTTCTACCTTGTTGGAAGGCGTCTTCCAATACCTCTCATGGTTATTTGGCATTAACAAACCACCTGGATCATGACCCTGATGTTCTGATCTTAAAATACCTTAGATCTGAGACTTCCTGTTCCGCCATAGTTTCAGATAGCTGCTGCTTTCATTGACATTTCGTGCCCAGCTCTCCATAAGGTCAATACTATGCTCCTATTTTTCAAGTGAGGAGATTGACAGAAGGAAACGTGTTCCAAGTGTCACGATCAAAGTAAGTCACTTGAAAAATTAAACTTTGAACCTAAAGCACCTTAAATACAGATTTACCAACAGAATGAGTCAAGAAAGCAAAATTTCCTGATTTCTAAAACCATTTCTTCTTCAAAACAGTTTACTGTTGATAATACTTGTTTCTTGAAGGTTAGATTAAGTCTTCAGATTGCCCTGTCAATTATAGTAAATAAGAAAAAATACAAACATTGATAATTTAAGTGAATAAAGCAACTTTATAAAATACCATGAGATGATATTTATATTCTATTATACAATATGTGTTTTGAAATAAGACCCAATTTTATTTCAAATAGGCTGCATTTTTTAATCTAAAAACAAAAAAAATTTTCACATTACATGTTAATTTGGAAGAACAAAATACAATCAAGACTGAAGTATATAATTTATGCTGTTAATATTAAGAATCTGTGATTCTTAATCTCTTCCTTTAATAGTCAACAGAAATGTATCTCATTACATGAGAGGGTGGCTCCTAAAAGAGTACCTTGGGTTATCAGAATCTGTAATCACCAGGAAAATCAAGATTTACTTGAAGCATTTTAAGGTGAGACTGGAATTAGGCTATGTCCTTCCTCTAATTACTTGATATTGAGTAAAATGACGATTGCTTCTTTCAACTGTGCCTTGCCCTGGGAGACAACATTTCATTAGCAACTTTCTTACTCTACCTGGAGAATGGAGGATGACCCCTCCTGGGCGAATATGTGAGTGGCGCCCCCTGTCCTGGACCTCCCATGTAGTAATAAATTAGTTATTCCTGGGGGTGGAAAGAGTGGCACCGTATAAACTTACCAGGGTAAATCAAGACTGTGGATGGGCGCTGGGTATTAAAATCGTATCAGGGAATCCAGGCTCAAGAAATTACCAGAGTGAGTAGATGGTGTAGCCCCCACACTTGGATCCACAGGACCTGAGATGGCAGCAAGTTCCACCAACCTGTCATATGGCCACGCAGTACATGGTACTGAGGACCTATACATTTTCACGGTGTTTTCAACTGTCCTAGGGGACTTTGGCTCAGCTCATTCTCCATTGTTGATGTGGACCTGCTCAACTTCCACCTGCACACCCTCCTGATTGTTATTCTGGGCCTGCTGTCCCCTTGTCTTCCCATTCCTTTGCTAAACTTGGTCCTGTCCTTTTTCTTTGCATCTGGATACAACTCTGCAGCTGATGCCAACAATATGGGGACGCTTACATCCTGAAATCATTTCCTAACTGACTTCTCAGGGTTCTTTGAAAATCCTTGCGTCTTTAACCCTTTGTAGTTACTTTGCAACTTACACACACTCACACACACAGAGGGATATATTTACTGTATGCTGTGTAACTTATTATCTAAGAATTAGTATTAATGATTCAAGTATTAAAATAGAGGCACCTATGTTTGACTTGGTGAGGATTACCAAGAGAAAACAGAAATATCTGACAAATTGCTACCATTGAAAGCACCTTACCATGTAAATTAATGCTATTCAATAAATTTTGACATCGTGCAAATACACAATGTATTTATCTATATTTCTAATGTAGCACACTCATGATGGGTATGGAACAGAGATGCTGGATTTTAATGAAGTGCTTCTGGTGTAATAACTGAAGATTAGTTCACGCAGTGATATTCTGAGCAAAAGAAGAAATGAAGGCAGGGGTTCAGCGAAAGAACATGTACATGCAACATGTAGAGTCCTAGGTTCGACCTGCACACTGTGTTACCTTTCTCTGGTTACACGAGTGAACATCTAGTGATGCACACAAGGCACCAAAGACAAACTGAAGTCACTCTTCTGCTGAAGACAAGGATGGCAAGCCTGCGCTACTGGGCTGGCTCACAAGGACATGGGTGAGGGGCTCCTGGCAGGAGCATGAGTGACGCCAGAATGACCAGCGGTGTCTCCACCATGTCTAACCTTAACAGGGATGAGGACCTCAGAAAATTTGTGTTGAGGAATGTCAGTTTCATTTAACTTCTCTCTCTTGTATGTTCCAGCACCGCCTAAGACCGCTTGCCGCTGGAATACTCCAGGGAACCCCGACGCCAGCAGCCCTCAGTTATAGGACTGTGACATGCTTTCCCTTATGACTGGGTCAAACGCTCCATGTGATCGCCATAGGTAGCTGTTATGGAATATTATTTCAAGATGCGTTACATTTGTTTATGCTGTGGAATATTTGTTTAGTGATGCAAAGATGTGTCTCATTCTTTTATGTTACATTTGTTTAAATCTGTTTAAAACACCTGACTGATCCAATAAAGCACCGAATGGCCAATAGCAAGGCAGGAGAAAGTATAGGCCAAGCTGAAAGGCAGAGAGAATAAATAGGAGAAATCTGGAAAGGGACAGATCAAGGAGCAAGAAAAGAAGGGACCAGCCACCCAGTCAGACACAGAATAAGAAGGAAAGAAAAACATATACAGAAATAGAAAAACGTAAAAGCCCAGAGACAAAAGGTAGATGGGATAATTTAAGTTCAGAAAAGCTGGCAAGCAGCAAGGCAAGCTAAGATCAGGCATTTATAAATAATAATAAGCCTCCATGTGTGATTTATTTGGGAGCTGGGTGGTGGGCTCCCGAAAGAGCAAAAAGTCTAAGAGAAAAGAGACAAACCAACCAACAACAGGCAGCTCTCGCTGTGTTTTTTGCTCAGTTAGTTGCCATGACTCTCAGTTCAATGTAATCTTTACTCCTAAGGGCACGGAATAATCATGCCATACCCAGAGACAAAATCACATGCACAATACCCCAGCACCAAAACGGACCAATAAAACAGATAAAAAAGATAGATCAGACATCTCCTTTGTCATATGACTAATATATATATAATATATTGTACATATAGATTTATAACCTATCACAGATATTGTAAATAACTAAGATAATTTTACAAGTTATCATACTCATAAATATATAATAATCTAACAAGTGGCAAGCCTACATAGCTCAATATGAAGAATAACTGCTAAACAACCTATCTCACTTTTATTCACAGCTGAATATAACCTATTTAGCTCTGTCAACACCTTGGGATTACAGAAGTTTATATTTAACCAGCTTGCTCAGGTCCCAGGGAATACACCCATGCTGAGTAACAATTAAAATGATTAAAGTAAATGGAAGCTATCTTGCTTTAAAGTTGATTCTTGTTATTTTCTATCAAAATCAATGGTTTAGGATTAGAGTGCAGCTCAGTAGTAATGCACTGGGATCTGGTGCTGTGTCTTTCCACAATGTCAAAATTTATAGAATAACAAAATCATCATGTGTGCTTCATTATCAGTGTTCTGTCAGGTGGTCCCAGTTTCACTGATAGCCAACCTAGGCAAACAAAGATTTTTCTACTCCAATCTTAAGTACTAATGTTAACTCTCTGGTCACACTTTAAACAGTACACAGTAACTGTGTGTGTGTGTGTGTGTGTGTGTGTGTGTGTGTGTGTGTGTGTGTGTGTGTGTAGTTGTATGTGTATGTATGGGTAGGTGAGGTATGTGTGCATTACTGAATGGTTACACATGGTTAAAGAAGCCTCAATAGAGGTCAGGAACTTTTGATGAGTCCTGAGAAGCAGAAACTAGGAAGCTAGTAGAGCTGTATAGAGCAAGGGTCTCTGCAGGGGCCCACTCACCCTCTGGCAGTCTGCTGGAGACTTAGCTGTAGGGGCAGGACATGCAGCAAGTCATGGGTCTACTGCTGGGTTACAGGTCTGAGCCAGCTGAGACCCAGCATTGAGTTGAGCTGCAGAGAAGTGCGGTAGAGATTGGTGGGCAGGTGGATGTAATTTGGGCAAGATAGTCAATAGTGAGAACTGAGCAGAGCTGAAGCCCACCGAGTCACTTGGGAGCTCTTTGCCTGTTGGTTCTGCAGGGCTTTTACCATTGCATAGTCAGGGACTGTCCTCTTTAGGGAGTCGGATGAGAGAGATGAACATGTCTCTTAGTCTCCTTTATCAGCCTTCAGGCTTGCTTTCCTCGATATAATGTGATATTCCCGTGTTCCTATTGTCTCAATTTACTGCAATCAATTTGCAGGGCGGCACCCTGCCTACTCTCAGGCATGACTTACTTGTCTGTCTGTGACTTGTGGCTGATGTCAAGAGTTCACTAAAATGCAGAGTCATTATGCTCCTGCATTTGCGCTCAGAATGTAGTCTGTTGAAGCAAACTACAGGCTGGAAAAAAGCCACCATTTTACACAATAAAGAGTAACTCAGGGCAGGACACAACCTGAACTTAATGCTCGGATTCAATTAGGTGCACAGCAATTTTTAAAAATAAATTGTTTAAATTACACACATCATGAATAAAATTGCTTATAAAGCTATCCATTAAATGGGAAAATAGAAGATCCATTTGTTATTTTTAATATCAAGCATAATTTTTATTATCTTTTATTGGTAGAAAAGAAACTGATACCTGGCTATGCCTGTTGTTTTGTTCAAACACATATTAACGTCAATAAAACAATGAATCAAATTAGGAAGGAAGTATTTTGTCTCACATTTTCCTGTTCTGATGGCCCTAGAAACATGGCCAACATGACAGTTTAACTCTCATTATACAGTTTATTATCTCTGCCACTAAGAGGAACAGTGATAAATATTGTTACAAACAGGATGACCAAGCATATCTGGTGGAGAAATAATTTCTTGGATTGAGAATTCCTCTGAAGTTCCCTGTACCTCCCACCTGTGGTTGGTTCACTCATCCTCTTCGGATTTCATGGCTCATCATTTCACCCACTCCCTGCCGAAGTGAATCTGGTCTTAATTTTTAATTGAACACATCTGCCAAAACTGTACCCTGAATGAAGGAACCACCTATTTTCTCTAAGCCTATACCGGTTTTTCTAGAAATACCATGTTTCAATAGTGCATTGCTTACCCTGGAGCTTGGGAAACAGTAGCATCAAGTGAGTTCTTGTCATGGCATATGCTGATTCTCTAACTCATCTTTACATTCTCCACAATTCCTTCAAATTTTCAGTTTGCCGTTCTGTTTTCAAACATTCCACTAATCTCACTCTGCTTCCTCTCAGCAAATTATCTTGGCTTCTATTTCCCTTCCCCAAAAAAGTTAAATTCATCTTGTCAAGGTTTCCTTCAGATGAAATTTTCCAACCTGCCCACACCTGTGTGTGTGCACCTTCCAACCTGTTCAGACCGGTGTGTGTGCACTTTCAAACCTACTCACACCTGTGTGTGTGTGCACTTTCCAACCTGCCCACACCTGTGTGTGTGTGTGCGCGTGTGCGTGTGCACTTTCCAACCGGCCCACACCTGTGAGCATGCACTTTCTGGTGTGGACTCTGCCTCCTCCCATCTCAAGCCAATACCACCACCTATTTGGGATATATTCTCTTTTTCATTTAAGGAAATAATTAATACTTTTTAAACATCTTGTTTTATTATCACACTTTCTCTCAATGTGCCATTTCTGCTTTGTGCTAAGATGCATAATTTTTACAGTAAAGAAAGAACAATTTCAAAGAACCGTTCTAGCTCCTTATTCCTTTCCAGACACCAGCATCCTCTTCCAGAGTTTTTAAGAACACTGACCAAAGCTCATCATTTTAGCTTTCCAGAAAGCTGGGCAGGAGGATCCCCACATTCAAGGCTCACTGGTATATAAAAGTAGTTCACAGTGAGCCTGGGCAAATCTGTGGGTCTCTGGGCTTAATACTAAGTAACACACTCATACACACTCAAACACCACCACCACACCACATACACGTACATACACACACACCACAATTAAATAATAAACGCTTTTCTCTGGTACGTCCTCTCACATTTCTTCTGCACCCGACCCCCACCTGTAATCGTCCATGAATCTCGTGAACCCGTGGGCCACTGACAATCTTCAGCTTCACCACTGACAATCTTCAGTTTCTACCTTGGGACTAGTGGATGCCTCTTCCTTGACTTACTTTCCTTTCAAGTTCTTGGACACAAAAGTCTTTGAGATTTTCTCCTGAAGTCCAAGTGCACTGAGCTCCTTGGTCCCATGTTTCCATTCTATTGAGAATTTATCTCTCTGACGCCATGGCTTGTACCCACCTCCTCTTCTTTACAGCATCTCCTTCACTTTGCAGTCAGGGTTTCAGTTTACATTGTTCTTTGGGGAGAAATTATTGATTCTCTCATATGAATTATATATTCTACAGTGCGTGTGAAAAAAAACAACGACTTGACAGTTTTTCTTAAGCCTTTCAGAGCCTTCTCAGACATGCATGCAAAAACTGGAAGCTTCCTTGTGTGTTTTACTAATCTGTCTGTGATCTTCATGTCTCTTCTCTCACTTATGTGTAGTAAGAAGGAGACACTTGTTGGTTCCTGGCCACCTGGCTAGCTTAGCCTGGAAATAATCACACAGAAACTGTATTAATTAAATCATTACTTGGCCCATTAGCTCTAGCTTCTTATTGGCTAACTCTTATTTCTATTAATCTGTATATTGCCACGTGGCTGTGGCTTACCAGGTAAAATTCCCAGCATCTGTCTCCGGCGACTCCATGGCATCACTCTGACTCTGCCCTTCTCCTCCCATGCTGTAGGCCAAGCCAGTTCTTTATTCATTTACCAATAAAAGCAACACATAGACAGAAGGACCTCCCACATCACTTATGCTTGCTCATCTTTCAGGTTTTAATTCAGTCTATGCCTTTCCCTGAGCAGGTCAGATTTCCTATTTATGGTTCTTATTATGTAATGATGAATTTTACCCAGTTCCAATATTACAGTCTATATTTGTTTATGGTATAATTCCTGTATCCTTCACTGAAAGAGGTGTTACAAAGAATAAGCAACCAATTCCTTCCATTTAAATCTTAATGCCTAGAGCAATGCCCAACTTATAATAATTACTCACTGAGTATTTGTTAATCACATTTCCAGATCTTATCCTAGTTCATTAGGACAGCACTCACTGTTTCTCTTGTCTAAACTTGCTTTACATCAGTCTACAGATATCATATTCAGGCCACAGTACATAATTTTGGCAACTTCCATCTTGTCTTTATCAGTGTAGTCAGTCATTCTAATCTTTGCCTATAGAGATGTCCTGTGAGTTCACCTAGCAAAAGCAGCATACAAAAAAAATTATTTTTTAAAAATATTAATGATAGGGGCTGGAGTGATGGCTCAGCAGTTAAGAATCCTGGCCACTTTTCCAAAGGACCGGGGCTCAATTCCCAATAATGACATTTGCACAACTGTGTTCATAGCAGCATTATTTGTAACAACCAGAACCTGGAAACAACCTAGGTGACTCTTGACCAAAGAATGGATAAATAAAATGTGGTACATTTATACAATGTAATACTACTGAGCAGTAAAAACAATGACATCTTGAAATTTACAGGCAAATGGATGGCACTAGAAAAAAATCATCCTGAGTGAGGTAACCCAGACCCAGAAAGACAAACATGGTATGTACTCTCTCATAAGTGGGTATTTGCTGTAAAGCAATGGATAACTGTAAGCAGAGGCTGCTTGTTCATTCCTGGCCGCCAAGACCTAAAATAATCACACAGAAACTATATTAATTGCAACACTTAATTAATTGCCAATCACTTAAGTGTATTGCTAGCCAGCTCTTATATCTTAAATTAACCCATTTCTATTATTTTATATTTTACCACGAGGCTCATGGTTTACCAGTAAGTTTCCCAGGCTTCAGTGGCTACATGGTGTCTCCTGACTTGGCCTACTCTCTCTATATATATCTCTTCCAGCCTGGCTATATTTTGTACTGCAATAGGCCCAAAGCAGCTTCTTTATTAACCAATGGTAATAAAACAGATTCACAGCATACAGAGAGGAATCTCACATCAGATAACCAATCTGCAGACCATGACCTCAGAGAAGCTGGAGAACAAGGAGAACCCTAAGAGAGACACACATGGATCCTCTGAGGAAGGGGAAATAAACAAGATCTGAGAAAATCTGGGGTGTAGAGGGGGGCAAGGGAGAATGGGAGGGGAGTAGGAGGGGAGAAGGAGAAGGAGGAGGTGAACATGAGGGAACGGGATAGTCAAGATGGGGGAAGCACAGAGAGGGAGAGCAAGAAAAGAGATATCTGTATTGAGGGAACCATTATGGGGCTAGCATAAAACCTAGCACCAGGGAAATTACCAGGAATCCACAAGGATGACCCCAGCTAAGACCCTAAGCAACAGTAGAGAAAGTACCTGAATTGGCCTTGCCCTGTAATCAGATTGATGACTACCTTAATTGTCATCATAAAGCCTTCATCCAGCAACTGAAGGAAGCAGATGCAGAGATTCACAGCTAAGCACTGGGCTAAACTTCTGGAGACCAGTTCAAGAGAAGGAAGAGTGATAATATGAGAAAGGGATCAAGACCATGATGGGGATATCCACGGAAACAGCTGACCTGAACTAGTGGGAGCTCACTGACTCTGGACTGACAGCAGGGGAACATACATAGGACCAAACTAGGTCCTCTGAATGTGGGTGACAGATGTGTTGTTGGGGCAGCCACTGGTAGTGCGACCAGGATTTATCCTTATTGTTTGAACTGGCTTTTTGGAGCCCATTCTTTTTGGGGAATACCTTGCTCAGCCTAAATATAGAAGGGAAGGCCTTGGTCCTGTCTCAAAGACTGTTGTCTCCCCATTGGAAGCCTTACCCTATCTGAGGCGTGTATGGTGGGTGGGGTGGGGGGAAGTTGGGGGAAGCGGGATGAGGGTAGGGAGTGGGAGTGGGATAGGTATGTAAAATGGGAAAAGGTTGTTTTAAAAATAAATTAATTAGTTTAATAAAAATTTTAATGATAGATTAAGACAGTGGGAAAGTAGCAATAACAAAGGACAGAGAGATAGTGATAAAAATAAATAAGGAAGTGAGTCAAACTTTGGTGCATTAGTTTATTTACTGTAGCTGAGGTACGGCTCTTTATAAAGAGGCTCATTTTGGGTTATGATATAGTGGGTGAAAGGATAAGAGGGACTGAGCCCTGGAGATGCTCTGCCCCTGCTGTGTCATCGCATGATAATGCAAGGCCCCTCAGTGAGGCAGAAAGCAATGCTCTAGTGATAGCAAGTCCCACTCCCTCGCACAATCTGCTCTCTGGAGAACTAACCCACTGCTGTTAGAATCATCACATTCAGAGACCTGCTCTATTTCTTTCATACAGATGGAGCTCTGTGGCCTGACTGCTTTCCTCTGCGACCCACCTGATAAGGTCCACATCAAAGACCAAGCTCCCAGCACAGGAAGGACTGGGAGACAAATGACAGCCAATCCAAAGCATTTTAGAACAGTGGTTCTCAACCTGTAGATCGCAATTCTCTGGGGGCTGCATATCAGATATTTCCATTACCATCCTCAACAGTAGCAAAAGTACAGTAATGAGGAGCAAAGAAATACTTTTATGACTGGGATTAACCACAACATGAGAAACTGTGTTAAAGGGCCACAGCATGGGGGGGGGTGGTGGTGGTGGAGAACCACTGATTTAGAAGGCTTTAAAAGGAGAACCAAGAGAGATGATCATAGGGAGAGAATGACAGAGACGGGGGGGGAGGAGGCATAGAGGAAGGGAAATGCTTAGACAAAGACACAGGAAAAGAAAGATCCTCCTGTCCTACCATATTAACACATGTCCAAGGATTTTTTTAAATGAAGATTCTGACTTTAGACACAGGCCCGTCGTGTGGCTTTTTCGACAAGTTTTGTTCTCACTCCCTCTAAGCTAACCTAGGAAGAAGTTCAGCTCAGTTCACCCAGTCAGTCATTTTCCGAATATCCTGTCATTCTTCTCTTGGCCACCATAGCTTGGCAAATTCCAGGTTATTCCACCAGACCTCACTAACGAAGGCAGTTCCAATTATACAAAAGAGGAAAATAAGCTATGGGTTAATGTCTTATATTAGATCAAGACCACAGAACCCAATAATGGTGGAGTAAGCTTCCATTGCAGCCCTTCTGGTGACATAGATCAGGATTCCTTGCTCTCTGAAGCTATTACGGTTGATCATGTCCAATAATGTGTTAAGTGAATTGCTGAGGTCAAAAGGGAAAGCAAAGTGAAGTCTATTAAAGCAGTTCTCAGCAAATTAATGGAATGTGTTCCTTTAGGAAAAGAAAGCAGAGCTCAAAGTAACTAATGCTATAACCCAAATAAGCTAATGCTCTCTGGAGAGGGCCACACATTTCCATCAGAGTCTGAAGAATAGTAAGCGCTTCTCCTCCACAAAAGATACAGATGGTGACTCTACTGACAAGAGAAAAGGGAAACTTGTGATGTTTCTTAAATAAATGAATTATATGTTTTCAATATATTGATATTCAAGGTGAAAATACCTTTGGAAAGAAGAAAGCAGATGTATTGGGAAAGGGAATAAGGATTATAGAGTGTCTCTAGTTACAAAGGGTCAAATATACAGATGTAAACAAACAAAATATTTAAGTTTAGCAATTGCATTAATTGTGCTATTACTTAAGCAGTGTCAGCAAAACCTTTTAGCCTGCTAAGGGAAAACTTGTAGTTGAAGCATTAGGCAAGCATATTGGCATGGGATTGGTTCAAATGCTATGTTAATGTAAGACAACTACCTGACGTGGAGAAGTTAGATCTCGTGTGTGTGTTTGTGTGTGTGTGTGTGTGTGTACATATGCATATGAATACACACACAAATATCTTATTAACAATAGGTGGTGCACCTCAAGTTTCCCCAAAGCCATCAGCATAAACTAAATCAATTAACTGAGATACTTTTTCTTACTTCCCTAAGTAGTATTCTATGTAAGGTTTCAGGATGTGTTAGCTGGAATGTCACCACAGCCTCCACAAGTGTATGCATGGGAGAAGCAGAGCCATGACATAAACTAGGTGTGTGAAATAACTCATGCTACCCATTCTTCAATGTAGTAGGAGGAGAGTGGGCTGCGTCCCACCGCCCAGCAAGCTTACTCCCTAAATAACCACACAGAAATTGTATTAATTAAATTACAGCCTGGCCCATTATTTCTAGCCTCTTCTTGGCCAACTCTCACATCTTGATCTAACCCATTTTTATTAATCTGTGTTTACCACGAGGTCGTGGCTTACCGGGAAAGATTTAGTATGTCTGATTCTGGCTCTCTCTGCCAGTCTTCTTTTTCTCAGCATTTAGTTCTCTTTTCCCTGCCTATATAAGTTTTGCCCTATCAAAAGGCCAAGGCAGTTTCTTTATTTAACCAATAAAAGCAACATAAATACAAAAGGACCTCCTATGCCACTTCAATGTGCGCAATAAGTGACAGGCTGCAGAGGCTCGGGAAAGGCCTTTGCTGGAGCAGAAGCTCCCATTGCCATGAATGTGCAATTGCCATTTCGGTGCCATCAATACTTCTGGAAGGGAAATGATGAAACACAATTCTTTACATGCTCTCCAGAAGTTTGAGCTTCAAAAAGATATAAAATTCTCATGAATGGATATTTTCTAATTCCAAGATTTAACTGAGAAAGTAATATAATTAACAAACAAAACTTATATAACACAGAGTTCCTGAGACTGTCAGTTCTCTTAAAAAAATTATTGATATAAATACAAACTGTAGGCAATAAGTAAATATAGGAAAAGTAACATAGGATCATTTTAATTTTATTTTCTGCCACAGTTAATGTTGTAGTTAGAAACTTTTCATCAACCTTTATTTAAAAATAACTACTTGCTTGGCTTGTCAATCACCTATCTACAGGTGAAGCTGCTACACCAAAGCAAACCTGCTAAATCAGATCCAATGTCTCCTTCACTTATCTTGTTTCAGTGGAAGCTGTAGGATGATTAGCATGAAAAAAGAGATAATCACATTGTGTGGGCTTTGCAATTTTCTATTGGGAAGTTTATTTTTCAAAGTCTTAAACTGAGCTAATAAAAAATATTTAATTTTAGGGAGTCAGTATATTTAATAACTGCAGTGACTTGAAAGAAAATGATCCCCCAAAGGGAGTGGCACTATTAGGAGACATGACCATGTTGGAGTAGATGTGGTCTTGTTGGAGGAAGTGTATCACTGTAGAGGTAGGCTTTGAGGTCCCACATATGCTCAAGATACCACTCGGTATCACAGTCTACTTGCTGTTGCCTGCATATCAACATGTAGCAGCTCCTTTTCCAGTACTATGTCTACCGCATGTTGCCATGTTCCCCACCGTGATGAAGATGGACTAAATCTCTAAAACTCTAAGCTGCCACCTCAATTAAATATTTTCCTTATAAGGGATGCTATGGTTGTGGTGTCTCTTCACAGCAATAGAAACCCTAAGATAATAACTAACATGATGAAATTTTTTTTGATAGAGAGATGTAATTCAACATAGCAACAGAAATCATTGTCCCTTGTCTTGTTTTCCTCCATATTACTTAGTATGGTTTAAAAAAATGGTAAATAAGAGAAAGATGTTTGTGGCTAGAATATATAAACACAGGAAAAAGAAACAGAGAAGAGTGAAAGTACTGTGGTCATTCATAAAATTCTGTACAAAAAAATCCTCAGCTATTTCAAGCTAAAATCAACTAATTTACAAAAAATGTGAGTAAAAATGTGGTTTAAAAACTTCTCAGAAAAAAACAGCTGATAAAACCTAGGGTTTTTAAAAGTGTGAATGAAGTAGAAAACGAGAATATTCTGTATTTTAAATACATACTGTGGAAAACAAAATCCTTACATAGCAAAATTAGTGATCAATTTATCAGGGAAAGGATTTTAGAATTGATAAAGTAGCTACACACTTCTTTTAGAAGCTTATGTTTAATAAGCTTTTATGCTTAAAAATGAAATTCTTCTATTCTTATAAGTATAACTCAAAATAAGATTAGAGAATAGAAATTAAAAGATGGAGATGGGGAAAATGAGGGAGGTGTTGGAGGGGGTACCAGAACTGAATAGTCTATAAATGTATTATGTATGCATGTATGAAATCCTCAGAGTTGTTAAAAGTTATATCAAAAATTAAATTGAGCAGCAGCAGTCTGACATTTATCCTGGGTATAGTATCTATGTTCCTAGCAAAACAAAAGAGAAATAGCTCTCACACCCAACAAATTTAAAACACACACAAAAAAAGAAAATGGATTTGTGATTAAATACTTTTGAGTAAAAGTACAGGGAGTTGGCAGGTGAAATGGCAATGTGAATGCTATCCAAGCAAGCACAGAAATCACAACTTAATCACCTCAGCTGGGATTTATTTGGAAATTCACTAACTCACTTAGAAAGACTGTCAGATAACATTACGCTCAGGCAGCAGGAAAAGACAATGGCTTAGCAGTTAATTCAGTGGCATGGTAAGTAAACTAGTCATTTGGTTTATTCATGTGTCACTAGCCCCCAAGACCTACATCCACTGAGTTTCTTTGACCAACCTGAGGCCCCAGCCAGAACCCAGACATGACCTGAAGATGCACTATCAAACAGATGAACTTCCAAGGCTAAGTGCCCCTCCAGTGACTTTCTTCCCAGGGTTCATCAGAATTCCACCTGCCACTGTGTCTTGAAGGGAGGAGCAAATGCAAAAGAGGCAAGACAACTAGTTTACACAAGATCAGATTTACCTTCTGGTACAAGGGATGAGCCAGATTCTGAAATGGTGGGAGGATAGAAACCTGGACAAAACCATGAGACCCCCAAGAGAAGCCTGATATTGGAAGAGGCAAGAGGATTATAACAGGTCACTTCAGTTCTGCAATGTTATGGACAGCCTTTGTGAATGTAGGAGAGGGTGTGTATGACCATGTGTTCACATGTGTGGGCCAGAGGAGGATATGAGGTGTTTGCTCTATCACCCTCCACTGCCTTTGAGACAAGGACAGGGATTGGGATCCTTCTTTCTATGCCTTCCAACACAGGACTTTTATAGGCAGGCACATCCATGCCTTGTTTGTGTTGTTTTTTATTTCTTTCTTTTATATTTGATATTATGATATCAAATATAATTACATCCTTTTTCCCTCTCCATTCCTCCCTCTTTGCTCTCTTTCAAATCCATGGCCTCTTTTCTCATGTTGTTATACATATGTATGTGTCTATTTATATAAATGTATTTCTAAATGCGTAAAAGCAAACTACTAAGTCTATATACTAGTATTTGAAATATTGTTTGTTTTCAGGGATGGCTATTTGATATTCCTAACCAAGAGTTTCCCAGAACATTACAGACTATTGCTATTACCCTTGATTGCTCACCAAAGGCTAAAGGTAAGTGTCTATTGCTGAAGAACTATGTGCTTCAGACACAAGACCCAGAGGACCCTGAATTGGAAATTAAATGACCATGAGGCTGTGGCTTACCAGATAAAGTTCCCATCCTGTGTCTATATCTGGCAGGGCTACATGGCTTCTCCTTGACTCCACCTTCTTTCTCCCAGCATTAAGTTTAGTTTTCCCTGCCTATCTCGACCCTATCACAGGCCCAAGACAGATTCTTTATTGACCAATGATATTCACAACATACAGAGGGATATCCCACATCACCTCCCTTTTTCTCTTTAAATAAAAAAGGAAGGTTTTAACTTTAACATAGTAAAATTACATATAATAAAACAGGTATCAAAAAAGAATTACAGTTACAATATTTATATCTACTTTATCTTTTATCATAACTAAGGTAAACTATAACTATAAATTCTTCAGCTCCATCAAAGACTCCAGAAGGACATAAACAGAGAGTTCATTGTAAGCAACTTTCAAAACTCTAGAATTGATAGAAACATCTTGCTGCCTGGACAGTCACCCAAAGTTCTTCTGTACTGTTGGGGCATCCATTTTCAGCCTACAGACCCATAACTGTCCGGCAGACTTTTCCAGGAAGCAGGAAATTTCAAAGACAGCTCTGCCAGCAGTTTGTCAGTCAATTTCTTCTGTGTCCTGCAGAATGTCTAGCAGAATCTTTCATGAAGCAGGAACCCCAAAGGATAGACTCACCTTCTTTAGGCAATTTCATCAGTCATATCTCTGAAGGTCCTGCACATTCATTTCACATAGCATAAAAGCAAGCAGTCCAGGCAAGGGCAGTTTCTTGCCCAAATGACTAGAAAACTCCATAAGGAGCCTCTTCAATGCCTATCATCCTCTTGAAGTAGATTGCTGCTGCCAGGATCAGATGTGTCTCATTGTCAAGAAAAGTCCTAAGTTCTTAAACATTTTAAATGCCATATTCTGTAGTCTTTGGAAGGTTTGAAGAATGCCTATCCATCTGAAATACATCACTGTACATCTAGAAAATCTAACTAACATGACTACAAGCTTGACTATTATAGATGATTATCTTTTAACCTATATTTATTAATTATACATTACATTTTTAAATGAGATGGGCAAACACAATACCTTAATCAATATCAGAAATATATAAACACAGTATAACAAAACTGACATTAAATTTGTATCAAAAAACCAAGATCCATGCCAATGAAAATCTCCATAGCATATCCCCCTTAAAAATGTAAACACACATTTATAAACAATATCCGGGAATATGGGCATAATTCTCTCCAAACTGCTTCCTGTTTTTTGTTGGGTGAAATAATTTTGGGGAGTATTCACGACAATGTTCAGAGGGTCTTGGTCCATCAAACCATATTAGTCTGGAAGAAGTCCACAGGTTTTCATCTTCTGTGGAAACAAAAGAAACATATATAACAAAATATATGTTATAAATTAACATATCCTTAGACCCAAATTTTGAAGATAAGATACATTTAAAGTATATACATTGGTTACTTAATTCCTTTGCAGTCAAAAAATTCAAAGAAAACACATTAATATACATAATCAAGACTCTGTGTATTTTCCATGTTCATGTGGCTTGTTTTTTTACTCTATTACTTTTTCTACAAGTTTAATTTTATTGTCTTTACTCCTTTAATCTATCTGTTCTCTGTCTCTTTAAAGACTTTGATATTTTTATAAACCATTTACTTCCTTTTATAACTCTCTATACTCTTTTTCATCTCTGTCCCAAGCTTACACACATTTTTTTAAACACACAGTGACCCATTTAGAGGATTTTTTCATCGGAATCTGTCTTTATTGTGTATCTGTAATCCTTTTCTGACCAGAACTGCTTCTTAAAATGCTAAGCGCTTCTTATTAACCTAAGTGACAGCATTACTAGGGCATATACAACCCTGCCTGCTTGCTCCGCACAGTCCAACATGGTGGGCAGAGGTCTGTTTAGTGTGAGCTATGCTCACAGCCTCACTTTTAGGCACACAGTGGGTCTGTGTTACCAATAAGCAAGTTGTAGCACTCTGCTCACAGAACCTATTTAAATGCTCCATAGCTGGACATCCAGAAAGAGACAGGGTTTGTGCTGGCAGCATGGCCCAGGAAGCTGCCATTTCAAAACTGTGTGACCTTTTTCCTGCTACTGCTGAATCAGGAAAACCTCTCACAAAGGAGCTGTGGCATTAAGCTGCACTGAATTCTGATTTATTTATTTATTTATTTGTTTATTTAGTGCCTAGAATTTCTTCTCAAATTCTCTCAGGTTTTGGGAATTCCACATCAGACCTACAGCTGTACAACTTGCAGAGTGAAAGACCTTGGGACACTCAATCCTAAATAGGATGGGGTGTCTCCATCAAATTTTTCCTCTTTGAGCTAAGAAAACTATTTGGCATAGGATGTAGAAAGATTAAAAGAGCCAGAGGGGATGGAGGATATGAGAAAAGGTCTTCTAGACACAACAAGACAATGCATTTATGAACTCACAAAGATTGGCCGTATGCCCAGGGTCTGCACTGGTTTAAGCAAGAAGAAGCCCCAGCACTCTGAGGCTAAGTGGACACAACCCTCCCATTCCTAACCCAGAACCTATCTCCTGGTATGCCACCTTAGACAGACAAAGCAAAAATAGAGAAAAGGCGATGAATTCCAACTTTGTTGAAATAAGCAGAATCAAAAAGCATCATTTGTCATACTGTAGAGCTGTATTGAAATGCAAGTACTACTGTTTGATAGGACAGTTTACCAAAAGGCAATCCTTGTTACTATAGAAAAGACACTTGAGAAATAATGTCCCTACATTCCAAATGAAGTATTTCTGCTATTATGACACAAAAGGGAGTGTTAAAGCTATGCAAATGGAATCTTGCAGTTAAATAAGACTTGGTTTGCATAAGGGTTTTTTGAAAAAGCAAAAGCCAATCGAAAACATAAGCACATAGTTGAATAGAGAATAGAAAAAATTATACAAATAATAAGTCCTTATATCCCTCCCAGTTTTGTAAAAAAGTTTCTAATATACTTCTTTATAGAGTCAAGACTTAGATACACACAACCAGACACATAGGCCTTCACTAGGTTTATACTTGTACTGTTGAATTACAAAGGAGGGGCAGGGACCATTCTCACGGAATTGAGTGCTAATGCAGATAGATAAAGTAGAGTTTGTGTTCTTAGTTGCAATCTTCAACATATCTATGAACTGTGTGTCTTGGAGTATTTAACAACATTTAATATGTGGAAACATGGCAAATGATAAATCTTTGTATAGCTGGGGAGGAAACATATGTTCTGCAAGAGATAAGTGCAAACATGTGTGCTGCATCGTATTTCAGGTTCAATCTCGAGTTCTGGGTGCATAGCAATTTTAAATTTCAAACATTCTGTTCAGCTGACTGCAGTAAATTTTTATGCTTTCGTAATTACTGCTTCTTATTCTTGTAGGCAGAAATAGAGCAGTCCCTGTTATCACATTAAATTGGGTTATAGGACTTCTCAACTTTTATTGCTTTCTTTCTCTCTATGTCAGCCTCGTATTTGCTCCCTCTCAGTCTGGCTCTTTGGAAGTGATTACGCACTGGTGTTGGGTCTATAAATTAGAATACAGCATTGTCTTCAGTGACTAGTGTAGTTGGACTTTGCTTCGCAGAACTGCCAGCCTGTGAATAATGACACAGAGACTTACTATTTATTAATTACTAAAGCTTGGCCTTCTGTCATAGGCTTTTTTCCAACTAGCTCTTATAACTTAAATTTGCAGGGAGCCATACGCTTGCATCCTCACAGTTTGGAGGTAAACAAATTCCATATTTGGCAATGCTTCAGGACTGAGCATCCAGGCGCTTCCCGCATGTGCAATAACCTAGGTGTCCCTAACCAATCCCGAGGACTCTGGTGCCAGCGGGACTTAGCAGCCAATCAAGGCGCGAGTCACGTCACATCTCCCTATATAAGCAGCCGCCATCTTAGACCTCTCTCTCTCTCGCCTTCCGCTCCTCAACCAAGTGCTCTCCAATAAAGCGTGATCCGGGAAGAATCCTGAGTCTGGCTGTTTATTCCGCTGGTCAGGAGTCAGCCAGATAAATTAACCCATATTTTAAAATCAACATTATGCCATGTGGCTCAGGCACCTCTCCTCTGTACTATATGTCTGACTTCTGCAGTCTCTCCGGTGTCTCTCTACCTGTCATCTTCTTACTAGAGTTCTTTCTGTCCCCAGAAGTTCTGACTATTCTCTCCTGCCTAGTTATTGGCCATTCAGCTCTTTATTAAGCCTATCAGTAGGTGCCTTAGCAAAGACACATCTTCAGAGTGTACATAAAATTTATCTCACAACAAGCTAGGACAGTCTGTCATGTATACTTTGATAAATGCCGCAGTAGGATTGCAATGCTAATAGTTCAATTCAAATCAGGGATTTCTGTCTCTGAGAACATTTTCTAATAGGATTCTCAGTGATATCTAAAAGTGATAATTTGCATGGTTCTCCATATCAAATATTTTACTGTACTCCACTAAGAAATTTTATATTTTGAGTGACTTTCTGTTTTTTGCTTATAAAATTGAGTGGCAACTATTCATTAATAGGGTCATCAATAGCAAACTATAGTTTGACAGAATATGTATTTTAAACATGGCCAAAGGGTATTGTGTGAATTTACTACTTGAAAGCTGCATTGAGAGTTTCAAATCTAAGTGTTCTCCCCCTGACTATAACTATAAATAAGTAAGCAATTTGTAAGACAATTTACACTACTATTGTCATTGTTAATAGATAGATGATAGATAGATAGACGTATAGATAGACAGACATACAGATAGATAGATGATAGATAATAGATAGATGATAGATAGATAGATAGATAGATAATAGATAGATAGATGATAGATAGATAGATAGATACATAGATAGATAGATACATAGATAGATAGATACATAGATAGATCATAGATATATTGGTTGGTACAGGTGTGCTATAGTACAACAAACTGAAAAATGATTCTGTTGATGTTTCTGGCTTCACATAATACCAACTTTCTTTCATTTTAAAGCATTGTACATATAAGTTTATTTCAGCTTCATTGGAATCAACATCTAATCTGGAACTTAAATATAATAAACACAATAACACTTTGAATTTTGTACAGAAAAAATAAAATAAAATCATGGTGCCTCCAAGGCAATGTAAAATAGAGACTGAGTTTGAGTGTTGCCTGACACTTCACCTCCTGGGTCTAAATTTTGCAAATGTTATGGATTTTGTCTAGTTTCCCCCATCCAAGTTCAGTGCACAGATGGCACAGGAAGTAACTTATACAATAACTTTATTAGGTTTGTGCAAAGGAATCAAAGAAGCTTCCATGATATGGGAAGTTTTGATTACTCTTGATGATGAAAAACTGTATCTTTCTGATCTTGTCTTGCAGTATTTTATAGCCTGCGGGAAGAGAATTGGATGAGATCAAGGCTAAACAGGGCTACTAATGAGTTTCAGCGCAGCCTGGGTCACAGAGTGGCAGCGTAGCCCTCATCACACTCTTAGCTCTCTGCGTGCCTCTAATGCATTACTTTTTGACACGAATGCTTCCTCTAAGTGTACTTGTTTCATAGTCACCTAAAATAATTATATTCATGCAATAAAAGACACAAAAAAATCACATGGCAATGCATATATTTTCCTAAGCAACCTTGTATTTCATAATTTTCTGATTTGCATAAACTGTTATAATTTACATATACTGATTCTATTCTTAAAGACACTTAATTCTACTTAGCATTATGTTTTAACAGATTCACCAGCTGTTTTAGTCCATCTCCGGTTGTTCATTAAAAAAAAAATTACCAAAAAAATACTCATACCAAGCAAATTCAAAAGAACCCAGGTTTACATTAGCTCTCATTTTCATAAGATCAAGATTAAGTGGCTGTATCTGGTGATGTCCTTCCTGCAGCCTGAGCCCTGAGGAGGTGTGAGCATCACATGACGAGGCTGGACTCATGCTCTGTCATCACTAGGCCCTCCCCTCCTGTAAGACTTCAAGGATTCCGTCATGGAAGTCCACAGGACAGGAGGGCCTTAATCATCACCTTTAAAAATCAGAGTGGGATTAAATTTCTTCCCCTTAACACTTCAGTGGGGATTAAGTTTAACAGAGGAAGCCTCTGTGGCATGGCCGAGCCTTATCCAGCACACAGCAGCCAGGGTAGCTGCAGCTCCAGTGATGAACTGCTCTGCATTATTCCAGTGTATGGGAGATGTAAGTTTAGGTTAAAAAATTCCATGAATATTTAAGCAATTCAAATGTATTCTTGCACATTTCTTCTCTTTGTGTATGGGCGTGATTTTCACTGGGTTTCCCCATGAGAAGGGCAGTTTCTGACTTGTAGGAATGTTATTACACATTTCAACATTGACCTTCATGTAGTTTTACCCATTTATTCTTGAATGCTCATTAATCCTGCCAAAATTCAGTATTCCCAGATTTTAGGAGGTTGTCTTTCAGATAAATGAATGGCAAATTGCACCTTGTCTTTCTGCTCCTTCCTTTTGTTCCTTTATCACAGATGTGAGTGAGCATCCTTCATTCATTGCACATACTGGCTTCTGTTTCTGTGGATCACTGGTGAGTGTCTTTGCCTATAGTTTCCTTACTGTCTAATTAGAGAACATGTTTCTTCATGTTCTAGATTACTGAGTGTTTATCTGAAGTGTTGCAAACAACTTCCCTCAGTCTGTAATTGGTCATTCTGTGTCTTAGGCTGTGATTCATTCGCAATAAGTTTTACATTGTGATTTCAGAAAAAAAAATACATTTATCCTTTATTTTACATATTTTGCTCTTTGAATCTTGTTACGCGTATCTGCTTCTTTTCCATGATGATATTTTTATAATGATATTTTCTGTGGTCCCTGTGTACATTTAGATGTGACTGAAATTTTACATAAACTGTCTTGGTTTATTTTCCAATAGGGAGAGAGTTACAAATTGCACTGAAAATGTTTGCCCACAGAATAAACATAGCCTACTGTATTTTTAGATAATGTTGCAAAGATGTCCCACTAGACCTCGTTCAGGCTACTGTATATGCCTACTTCTGGTTCTGAGTTCTCACAGTGTTATGTTAACCTAGTCATTCATTTCTGTACTCAGTTTAGACTAACTTTTAGATTCCAATGGCCCCTTTTAAGAATCCCAAATTATCACATATCCATTTTTGGCAGATTTTCTAGGAAAGAAATAAAAGCACCTACAACATGCCTGCAAGAGCTAGAGCAAGTTTGTGACTAAGGCAAATGCCTTTCAAAAGCTTGTAATCAGGTAGCATGAAATATGAAATTCAGTGCTCGTATTACAGGTGATGTGAAAGTTAAGACAGCAATGGTGAACTCATTTAAACAGAATCAACAGAGTAAGACTTTCTCTGCAAAGAACTCTTGTTGTAAGCATTGTATTTTCCCAATAAAGGGAAGAAATAAATTGTAGCTGTAGAAAGAGTATTTAGGAAGGCAGCAAATCCGAAGGCCCTGAGGCGAAAATTGATGACCTTGAGAAGGCGGCTAGTTTCCTTGAGGTGGAAAGACAGGAAAGAAATCACACAAAGGGAGCTGGGACTGGAGCAGGAGGAGTGCTTCAGCAGTTAAGAGCACTGGCTGCTCATTCCGAAGGTCAGGGCTTCATTGCCAGCACCCACATGGCAGATCACAACCATCTGTAACTGCAGATCCAGGAGACCCTAGCCATCATCTGGTTTCCATGAGTAACAGGCATGCAAGTGATGCACTACACACATGCAACCAAAACACTAATACACATAAAAATATTTTTAAAAAGAGGAAGAAAAGGAGCCATGGAACCCCATTATGCAGACTTTTCTAGGTCATAGTAAGGATTTTGGAAAGTCTACACGTTAGGGAGATTTTAGAGCTGTTTTTGATACATTCAGCTATATATGTTACTCATATATACTAACAGCTGGCTGTTCCCTGAATTGCTAGGGAATAGGCAGTGCAGAAGCAGCAGGAGACTTGGAAGGTATTTAAGCAATCTAGGCAAAAATGATTTGGCTTATTCTTATACAGAAGCAATGGAGACAGTGAGAAATTATTATGGTATATATTGAGAATGCACACACAAACACACACAGCATCTGACAAATTAATATATGATTGAAAACTTTGTCTTTATTTTCTGAGCATCAGTTCATTTCATGTGTGAACTAAGAGAGATAGGGATGAGTATATTTAAAGATATTTTATTAGGAAATCTTGCCTCCTTTTTGGCCCTCTCAGAATTACACTATCTACTGGAAATTCATGTGTGGACATTAAGCAGGCAGAAGAATGAACCATGGGTATCAAGCTGTCAAGATTACAAAGAGGTAGGCTAAAAGGACATGAGAAAAAAACCCTCTTTGCTCCTTGGGACTCCAATGATGAGAGAGGGAAAATGAAGGATACATGAGATTGAAGCTGCTGGTTAAGTCAAGGAAGGACTAGGTATGTAGTTCTCTGGAAATCACGCAGAAAATCACTTAGAGCAGGAGGCAGCAAATCCATCAGACCAGAAATACTTTCTTTAGCCACTAATTGCTTAGATGGAAAGCAAATTTACTCACTGAAAGCATAAATGAGCAAAATCGAGTAAAGATGGAGGCCTTGCATTGGGCAGCAGCTCTTCTAGGTGTTTTCCAGGAAAGCATTCATTCCCTGTAACAGGGAATTCCACCAGGCCTCTCTGTCCAGTTCTATCATTTTTGTCTGAGTCAGTTCAGGATGGAAAGAAACCAGTGTTTTTAATGAACCAATCCATTTGAAAGAACGGATCTCTGAGTTAGAGGATATTTCCACAGAGGCATTCAGCTGACGAATATGATGAATATGACATACTCTGAAAACCCCTCAAAAGCCGAGTGTTGCACCCAAGTTGATGATGTTTCTTTCAACTTCTAAAACACAATTTTAAAATATTTTTTATTTCCATCTTATAGTTTGCCCTCCATCATTGAAGATTTTTAGATATCACCATCTTATCGCAGCAGTGAGCTCTTTTAATTTTCTTTCACACCCATATTCCTTTTGGATTTTGTTTCTTAAGTGCTGAGGTTGAAGCAGGACTCTTTTACAGGCTAGTAAAATGCTCAACCACCGAGCTGTATCTTTGAGCCTCCATTCAGAATTTATCACATAATTCTGTTTTCAAGTGGTATAATCTCCTCAGTTTCTCATGGCATGAGACCACCTATAATCAGATTTTAGTTGTTCTGTTTTCTCTTGCTTTCCAATACATATTTAATTAGAATAGTAAAATTCACAAAGCTTTCTAGACCAAGGAAACCCAAGTAGGTCTGTCTGGATTCAAATGTCACTCTTTCTCTAGCACAGGATATGAATTTATCCTGTTGACTCACAGTACCTAGTTTTCTTCTCTGTGTTGTTCTCTGATGCTGTTTCTAGAGAAAAAGAAGCCATGTCACTCTGAAACATGAAGCATGTTTTTTTTCATCAACCCTCTCTAAAGTGAGTGAATAGCCAAAGACATGAAAATTCTGAAGGTTATACCTTTTGACAATTTGCTTTCACAAGAAAAAGAACAATATTAGAAGGAAAAAGAATCACACTGACTAGCTGGAGTCTCCCTAGAAACTTAGGTTAGCAACTGTTTCTTGGGAAATTATCTAAATTTTAAAGAAACTTACCAGTTCCTATTGGCAACTTGATACAACCTAGGGTTACCTGGGAAGAGGGACCCTCATTTGAAGAACTGCCTAGATCAGCTTGGCCTGTGGCCATGTCTGCAAGAGATGGTCTTGATTGACAATTGATGTAGGAGGGTCCTCCCACTGTGAGCAGCTCCAGCCATATGCAGGTGGGTCTGAGCTGTATGAGAAAGTTAACTGAGCATAAACCAGTGAGGGAGGCCATAGTAGCATTTCTTCATGGTTCCTGCCTCTAGGTTCCTGCCCTGACTTCCCTCAATGATGGATTATGACCAGGAAGTACATCTGAAATAACGCCTTTCCTACCCTACATTGCTTTTGGTTTTTGTACTTATCAAAGCATCGGAAAGCAAATTAGGAGACAACTTTTTATGTGACCACAAGAATAAAATGATTATAGAGGCTTCCATAGTCCAGATTACCAAAACAGTTTCAGAAAAACAGTTTTAGAACTAATTTCAGAAAATTCTATGAGACAAAAAAAGTCAAAGACACAATATAAACAAATGATAATACAACTAATAGGGTTGTTACATGGGACTCAGGCTAAAAATGCTATTGGAATTAACCTGCATTAATCAACAGATTTATCAAACCTTGTCTACTATTTATTTTTTCAATATTACCAGTATGCTATGTTTTGCATATTTCATCTGGCTGTTTCACATGTTTTTAAATTAAGTACTATAATTAATATTAACATTTTAAAAATAACTTACATAAGCAGCTAGGGCCAGTCTTTTGCAATATGTCAGTTTGATGATTTTGGCTATGTATAAAGGTCAACAGATTGCTCTCTGATGATCTTCTATTACCTAACAAACTGACCAAGTTATTTATTGCTCTGACTGAGAGATAGATATTGCATTTCAGTTATTATCTTTTATCTGCTCTTAATATAATAGTAGATGTGCAAAATAAGCAATCCAAACTTACAGTAGTAACTAGGAAAAGCAACTCAAGTATCTTATGAGGAGAAAAGCAGAGTAGTTTTCAGCAAAATCAGAAATCACATTTATTTCTGAGTGAGGTAAGCTTAATATTACATCTAATTGGGATTTGAAGGCTAGGTAATTTGTAGAAGGAATATGGGTGAATGTGTTTTATGGAAGTAGCTTTTACCACAAATACAAATTATATTGCAAAGTTTTAATTATCTCTGGATGAATGATAAAGGTGTTTAGTGGAGAGAGGGCCTGTTTTTCATCCCAGCCACCCTGCTAGCTTACACCCAAAATAATCACACAGAAATTGTATTAATTAAATTACTGTCTGGCCCATTATATCTCTTTTTGGCCAATTCTCACATCCTGATCTACCCATTTCTACCAATCTGTGCAACACCACGAGGTCATGGTTTACTGGGAAAGATTCTAACTAGTGTCAGTCTTGGGCAGGAGATTCATGGTGTCTTCCACACTGCTCTTCTTCCCAGCATCCAGTTCGGTCTACTCCACCTATCTAAGTTCTGCCCTATCAAAAGGCCAAGGCAGTTTCTTTATTAACCAATGAAAGCAACACAAATACAAAAGGACCTCCTACACCAAAGCTGATTTTACAAAACATTCCTATACATTTAGAGAAATAACAGAATCAATAGCCTAGTGGAATTATTTTCTTGTATAGCTCAATTATAGAAATTTAATACTGCAAATTGTACAATTAACCTAATGGCTTCCCAATCCAAAGCTCTACCTAATTTCTTTTTGTTACCAGTTCCTATTGGCAACTTGACACAACCTAGAGTTACCTGGGAAGAGGGACCCTCATTTGAAGAACTGCCTAGATCAGCTTGGCCTGAGGCCATGTCTGCAAGAGATGGTCTTGATTGACAATTGATGTAGGAGGGTCCTGCCCACTGTGAGCAGCTCTGTGAGTAGCAGAAAGTTAGGAGATGAACAGAAAGATAATCTCAATTTCACCATTTTTATTTGGCTGTTTTTTAATTCTGGTGAATGTTCTGTGCAGAAGGTGACAGGAAACATTGCTCTTCAGGAACTGTCGGAAGAATATAAGGTAGTAGGATGCCTTCACTGATGAAGAAATGATGCATCTGTGGCTGGTCCTGGGACCCAGAGACTTAGACATCTATATAAAAAAATAGCTGCATTGAGTTCTACGGATTAAAGAATCTGGATATAGAAGAAGCTATTTTACTATCCCTGGTGCAACAGTATACATTACAGTGGTAAATGAGAGCTTCTTTCCCATATGTATTTGTGCTTGCAAGAAAGACTCTCTTTAAAGGTAACAGTTGTAGGACTCTTAGGTACACATCCATAATGGAACGTGCTTTATTTCAGTAAGCCAAACCTTGCAACTTCCCTGATTGTTTTAGTTTATATTCTGGTCATTTACAATTTGATCACAAAGATTCGAGTGTTTTCCAGCAGGCCCTGTATTAAGAACTTGCGCTGCTTAGGCTAATGTAGAAATCCTTCACAGATGGATTTCACCTTAAGTCTCATTTATACAGAAGAAGATAGTTTTGTAAGATGCTACTTTCTCCAAATTTATCTGTCAAAGTGACAAAATATTTATCTAAATTCCAATTTGAAGAGAGATAAATTTGGAATTTGACCAGTTGTTTCAAATTTATATTTATATCAAAGTGTCAAAATCTGCTAAAAAAATTGGAAGATCAGGAGGTAAAGTGGAAAGTCTTTGCTTTACAATATATAGAGAGAGTTGTTGGGAAGTAATAGCTCTTAAAAATCTGTGCTGTTGATGCAGGGTAGACATGCTAAAGGTACTGTAGAAGAGAACAAAAACAGATCGAGCAGGCACACAATTTGATAGCTGAAGGATGAGCTATGGGACCTGAGTTGTGGGAGACTCTGCAGATAGGCTTCAATTAGTGGCCTTATACAGAAAGAAGGAACAAAGTCAGCCCATGCCTCACACCAACACAAATGTCAAAGCCGCAGGAATGAGTGGTTCACATTTCAAATACAGAAATTTAAGACTTGTACTAAAGCTTTATTGACAAATTTCTCAGCTTGTATGATTTCTTGAACATATACAATAGTGCCAATCATAACTAGAAATAACAAATTTTATCTCATAAAAATTAGGACAGTAATTGATTGATTTATTACTCTTCTAAGGCAGAATCTCATTGTGTAGCCTAGGATGACTTCAACACACTGTCCTCCTGCCTCAGCATCCTAGAGTGAGGAGGTTAAAGGCATGTGCCACCATAGCCCTGTACCCATCCTGGAAACTTTCAAATGTCAATTTACATTATGACACTGAAAAATATTTTAATGTCTAGTGTAGTTTGAATGTAATTGGCCCCCATAATCCCATAATTTCATAGGGAGAGACACTATTAGGAGGTGTGGCTTTGTCGGAGTGAGTTTGGCCTTCTTGGAGGAAGTGTGTCACTGGGGTGGAGAGGGCTTTGAGGTTTCATATACTCAAAATAGCGCCCAGTGTGTCATTCTACCTCCTGTTGCCTCTGAGCCAAGATGAAGAGCTCTCAGCTCCAGCACCACGTCTGGCTGCATGCCACCTTGCTCCCTGCCATGACAATAATTGAGTGAACCTCTAAAACTGTAAAACTTCAATTAAATGTTTTCTTTGTGAGAGTTGTCATGATCATGGTGTCTCTTCACAGCAATAAAAACCCAATCGACGACATCTAGTTTCTTCAGTTCTTTATATATTTTGAAAATCAGCTCAAATAATCCAACTAAAAAATGGAGTATAGAACTAAACAGAGAATTTTCAACAGAGGAATCTCAAATGGCCATGAAACACTTAAGGAAATCCTTAAGCATCAAGGAAATGCAAACCAAAACTACTCTGAGATTCCATCTTACACCTGTCAGCATGGCTGTGATCGAAAACACAAGTGACAGCTCATGCTGGAGAGGATGTGAGGTAAAGAGAACACTCCTCCATTGTTGTTGGGAGTACAAACTTGTACAGCCACTTTGGAAATCAATATGGAAGTTTCTCAGAAAATTGGGAATTGACCTACTTCAAGACCCAGCTATACCACTCTTGGGCATATACCCAAAGGATGCTCAATCATGCCACGAGGAAACTTGCTCACCTATACACATAGCAGCTTTATTCATAATAGCCAGAACCTGGAAAACAGCCAAGATGTCCTTCAAACAAAAAATGGATAAAGAAGCATGGTAATTTACACAATGGAGAATTATTCAGCTGCTAAAAACAATGACAACATTAAATTTGCAGGCGAAGGAATGGAACTATAAGAAAATCATCCTAAATGAGATTAACACAGATTGAGAAAGACAAGCATGATATGTACTCACTTGGAAGTGGATATTAGTAAAGGATAATCATGCTACAATCCACAGATCCAAAGAGGTTAGGTAACAAGGAGGGCTCAAGGTGGGATGCTTGGGTCTCCCTGGGAAAGGAAAATAGAATAGATTTTGTGGGTGGACTGGGCAGAGATGGAGATAGGAACAGGAAAGATCAGGTTGAAGGGATGGAGAGGGAGAGTACTGTAGAAATAATTGGGAGGCATTCAGGGTGGGGTAGAAACCTAGTTCAAGGGAAACTCACAGGAATCGACAAGGATGACACCAGATAAGACTCCTAACAAGAGGGAATGCATTGCTGAACTGATCATCTCCTGTGACCAGGGAAAACTTCTAGTAGAGTGATTGGGACACCAACCTACCCACATAGCCTTTGATCTAAAATCTGTCCTGCCTATGGGATGTGCTGTGGTAAGGGTGGCCTAGAGATTGTGTGAGTGGCCAACTAATGGCTGGTCCAGCCCAAAACTCATGCCATGAGAGTGAGCCCAGTCCTGACACTGCCTGGAGCTTCAGAACCCAGAGGCTAGATGGCCCAGAGACCTAGGATAGAGCCAAACACAGCTGGAGAAATAAAAAAATGTCAATGTAATGGTGCCTAAGGATATTCTGCTCTACTCATAGATTGGTGCCTAGCATAATTGCCATGAGAGACACTTTATCCAGAAACTGATGAAGACAGAGGCAGAGACCCACAGCCAAACATTAGTTTGAGTTCCAAGAATCCTATGGACCGCAGGGGAGGAAGGATTGTAAGAGACAGAGGGATCAAAGACATCACAAGAAAACTCACAGAATCAACTAACCTTGGTCCATAGGGACTCACAGGGACTGAACCAACAACCAGGGAGCCTACATGAGACTAACCTAGGCCCTCTGTATAGATGTGTTACAGTTGTGTAGCTTGGTCCTCTTGTGGGACTCCCAACAGTGTAAGCAGGGGCTGTCTCTGACTCTTTTGTCAGATCCCATTTCTTATACTGGATCACCCTGTCCAGCCTTAGTACATGGGGAGGAGCTTAGTCTTACTGCAACTTAATATGCCATGTTTGTTGATACCCGTGTGAGGACTGCTCTTTTCTGAATGGAAATGAAAGAGAGATGGATTCGAAGAAGCACAGGAGAGGTGGCGGGGGGCAGGGACTGAGGGGAAAAGAGGAAGGGAAAACTGTGGTTGAAATATAAAATAAAAAAATTAAATGAATAAAAATCTAAAATGATCAAAAACATTTCAAAGAGATATAAGCAATACATGGCCCAAAAGCAAAAGATGCATTTTAGAAAATAATTAACAGAATACAAATCAAGATTCTGATATATTTCTTTTCATAAGCCCTTATAAAAGTAGAAACTTGGAAGTATATGTGTATGCATATATGTATATGTGTATAAAGTACATATTAAGAATATATTCATAAATATGATATCTCACACATATTGAATAACTAAATCGTATATGTTTTCAATTGTCATGCCCAACACTTTAGAGAACACTTGAAATTATGTTGTCAAATTTAACATACAAGTCCCTACCCTACCCTATAAGTTCTATGAGTTGTTACATATTTCAAAGAAAAACAGCAAAATAAATTCACTCAAAATAAATCAAGTAGAGTGAAGGTGACTGCATGATCTCCATTACACCTGGAATTAAAAATGTGAAGTTTATAGTCACTATAAGTGTAGTTACCAGGGAAGCAGGGGATGAAAAAGCTCTCTCAGGTTTTATGTGGATGCAGTTGTCCACGTGGGTGCCATTTGTAATATGAGGGCCTGCTTGTTGGGGTTTCTGTCCTGCCCAGTTCCCACAGCCAGTAAGCCCCAAAGAAATTACATAGAGGTCTATATTAATGATAAACTGATTGGCCCATTAGCTCAGGCTTCTTATTAACTCTTATAACTTATATTAACCCATTATTCTTATCTATGTTAGCCACATGGCTCGGTACCTTTTTTGGCAGGGCAGGTCACATCTTCCTTTTTCCATGTCTGGACAGGACTGCAGAGAGAGCTTCCTTCTTCCCAGAATTCTCCTGTTCTCATTGCCCTGCCTCTATTTCCTGTCTGGTTGTCCTGCCTATATTTTGTGCCTGGCTTCTGGCCAATCAGCATTTATTTAAAACATAATTGACAAAATACAGACTTGTCCGGCACCAGTCAATAAGTCAACAAAGGAAGTAATATGTAAAACCATAAAGAAGAAAACAGAAATAAATTATAATTTAATGGACATATAATTAACAAAGTGTATTAAACTCACCAAATAAAGCCTAATATCTAATTGGAAAAGCTATCTAGCAATTTGGCAGTATCCTCAAGAGAAGTGGCTGAAATAAGTATTAAATGGTTGTGAGGATAATGGGGAGTGATTCATGCATCACACCCCTTAAGACATGATTTTCTTTCCCCACAGACTAGTTGCTAATTTAAGTTTCAGAAACATGACCTGCTCACTATGTCTTGGGTCTGTCCATTTCATTGCTAAATGAGAAACGAGTCATCACATTAAATCAACCTCTGGAGTGACTGCAAGTGTTCTTTATCAAAGATATAAAGGAAAAAGAGAGAGATGGAGTTCCCAGGTTGAAAAGTGTCATTTGGAAACAAAAGGTAGAAATGTTATAAAATTTTCATGGAACTTGAAAAATGGTAACTCGAACAACAGTGGATTGAGGTGGGGTGGATTAGTAAAGGAAGCAAGCACCATCTTCTGTTCTGCTGATTATGCTATTCCATGGGAGAGTGATGAAGTCTAAGTGACAGTTGTACACAGACAGGGGGAAGGGTGTGGAGCAGACTGTACTTAGAAATATATATGTATATTCATATACATGGATACATATAAGAATGTTAATGGAAAAGAAGCTGTGAATTTGAAAGAGCAAGGAGAAGTATGTGGGAGGAGTTGGAGGGAGGAAGGGAAAGGGGAAATGATGTAATTGTATTTATTATAATCTCAGAAACAGAAGTAAGAAGAAAGAAATAAGCCATTCTTGAGGTTCTTATTTGTCACAAATGGCTGTGGGATAAGATTTAGACAACATGGGAAGCAAATAAATGCATACAGGGATGAAGGAGTGGAGAATAATTTAGGGCAAGAAAATGAATGGAAATAGAGAACTTCGAAAGCCACAATCAGGTCAGGGGTGAGGACCAGATTGAGAAGATAGAAAGCACATGGAGGCTCTTCCAGTGTGAGAACATTCTTGCAGTTGACTGAACAAACAAGATGAGGATTTAGAGTTAAAAACCTACAAGGCAAAGAAAGGAACTGGAAGAGACATTTTCAAAGTCAGAAGTTTGACATGCAGTTTCCTTGCATGTCACTGAAAGGGAATATGAAAATTTCCTTTAGAACAATATGGAATAAAAGTCATACTTTGTGTGCCCTCCACTTATTGGATGTTTCTGTCAAGCTGCTTTGTAACTGTGAGGTGCGCTGCTCCAGCTTCATAGTCTGGTTTGTTTGTGGAGGTAACTTGCTCCACTTGCATCCACTTAGTGTGTTCTCTAGAGCTAAAATGAAGACATTGTTTTAAGAAGATAGCATTTGAAAGCAGCCCAACGTGTGAAGATTTGAGCATTCAGCGAAGAAGCAGGTCCAGTTGTCTTTTATTTAGACGGTAATTAGAATTCCCTAAAGACAGAAAATCAATGCATTCTAAAGGAGAACAATCTAGCTGTTACTGCTTTGAGTAAGCATTAAGCAACCCAAAGACTCTGTCTGGCTGTATATATTTTCATCACCTCATTTCAAGTAATGTTCATAGTGCTGTCAAATTATGAATATTAAGTTATGATTAAAATGCTAACAAGACTGATGATGGCATATAGTCAATATGAGTAGAGTTTGGTGTCACCTTGATGCTCCACACATTCATTACTCTGGAGTAACAGCTCTATTTAAAATAGCATCTTACTTAATACTCCATACATAATCATTGTTTTGAAATAACAACTCTATTTAAAATGAGTTATCAACATTCTTTAAGATGGAGGTCCTCTTTTCCATTTATCATCCAGTTTAGCAACAGAATATTTTTTTAATGTGAGGTGCTAAAAATTTGCAATGCCTTGCATCCCACAGAGATTGATGGAGAAGACTATTGAGAGTCACGAGTTAGTGCTGCAAGAAGTTTCCAGAACTACACAGGAACAGCCTAGGATGTTCTGATCAAAACTGATGAAGGAAGAGAGACCTTCCTTACAACAAGGAATATCCCAAATACAGGTTTTCCAGAACTGGACCAGTACATCTTTTCTCACAGCTTCTTGCATATGTTTAACCACTCTCATCAGACTCCTCATGACAAATACAATTTATTTGTTAAGGAAGGTCAGATCAATCAAGAAGTCTTTGTCTTTAAGAATAATAAAGAACTATTACAACTACATCATGTATTGTTGGTGTGGGAAGTCCTTCTGTATGTGTTGCTTTTATTGGTTAATGAATAAAGAAACTGCCTTGGCCTGTGAAAGGGTAGAGTAGAGCTAGGTGGGGAAAACTGAACTGATTGCTGGGAGGAAAAAGGCAGAGTCAAGGAGAAGCCATGTAGCCTCCACCAGGGACAGATGCACTGGAAACTTGTTGGTAAGCCCCAGTCACGTGGTGATACACAAATTAATAGAAATTAGTTAACTTTGTATGTAAGAGTTAGCCAATAAGAAGCTAGAGCTAAGAGGCCAAGCAGTGGTTTTATTAATAAAGTGTCTGTGGGATTATTTTGTGGTCTGGGCAGCTGGGAACGAAGAAGCGGCCTCATGCTACATATAGTCTCTTTCCAGGTTCTTTGCTCTTGTGTTATTCAGCAAATATTTCCCTAGACAACGTGCCAGGAGCAGGGCTGCAATGGTGAGTATGGCCTCTGCCTCAAGGAACTTGGCATCTGGAGAGGGAAAGAGAAAAGCATGCAGAAATGTAATAAGCAATGTAAAAGTGTAGCATGTGTTTTAAGAACAAACATGGTTTTCTACAAAGAAAAGTGGGAGGAGTAAATAAAATTGAAGGCAATGACCAGATCTCTGCTGAACAGAAAATTAATGCAGAAGTCGACTTGGAACTTATACCCATGATTACAGCCCTTGGAAGGTGAAGGCAGGAAGATGAGGAAGTTAAACTCAACCTGAGTCCTTGTTTACATGGAGTGTTCTTGTTTACAAAAAATAAAAATAAAAATTAATTAATGGAAATGTAGATTGAGGGTAAAAAGAGGAGTAGTTGAGGTGGTAAGTGGCTAGTCCAGGAAGAAAAATCACCAGGTACAAATGAGGCAAAATGGCTGCCAGGAATAGTTTCCTTAGATATTGTAAATATGTCAAGGAAGTCTAGTGGTATTCATTGATAATATTAATGACAGACTATATGATATGTTAATATAACTATTAACTATGATAAACATATTTAAATAGTAAAAAATTTCTCTGAAATTTTACACTCATGTGTATGTGATGTGTTTTTATGATGAGTTTCTTTCAAACAAAAGGTATACAATTCTCAAAGTAAGAATTTTAATACCACCTGACATATTAGAGTCCCATGATTGCTTCTTTATTATGCACTTTCATTTTGTCAAACACTTTTAAAAATAAATTTTACACAAGTAAAGTTTTTAAGCATTGATCAAAACACTTTGCTCATAATTTTGGAAAGCCAATATTTAAATTCTGGGGATATCCTCAGATATTTAGATAATAAAGTACTATTTTAAAAACACTGTTTGACTAGTACCATTTAATCCTTATAAAGGGATAACACATTTTTAATTAAAGGAAAGTAAATCTATCTTCTACTCCCTTTTACTCAGAGACTGACAAATAAAAGTATAGAAGAAGTGAAACGTCAGTCCTCTGTCAAATTTTCGTTGGAGAGGGAAGAATGGATAGAAATAGCCCGTTGTTTTAATCAAGGCTTTGAGTCTTTGTATATGCAGAACTATGCCTGGACTCTTGCCAAGTACATGTTACAGAACTAAAGTGTTCAGCATAATGAGATGATTTGAGTAGGGTAAGGGTGGCCGAGGATGGAGACCAGGGAAAACAGGAAGTTGGTGATTACAGATTAGGAGGGAGATGGATGAGGGAGATGGATGAGTTATTGGTGTGTAAAGCCCTTTTGTTTTCTTAAAATCTTTGGAGGCATCTCATCTTGCTGCAATATGGAAGATATTTCCATGTGTGTATGTGTTCACAAAGTTCCTCACAAATGGATGAATCTATAATCATGCAAGTGAGAACACAGGAGTGAGTATATACGAAGATGAACAGAGGAAGAAGTGAGAACACAGGAGTGAGTATATACAAAGATGAACAGAGGAAGAAGTGAGAACACAGGAGTGAGTATATACGAAGATAAACAGAGGAAGAAGCACTGGAAAAGCCTGGAAAGACAAAAACCAAAATATACATCAGCCTAGAATAGCCATAGAGTGTGGGTTAGGACCTTTCCTAAATGTCTTTTCTTTTTAAATTACTTTTAAAGTCAGATGATTGTTAAATTTTATTAATAAGCAGTAAAGATTGAAAATGTAGAATAAAGTTACTTCTCTAGCTAAAGAAAAACCTATCCAAAGGATAAAACACATCAAGTGAAAGACCTGGATAAATCCAGACCTCTCTAGCAGGAAGAGAAGAGCCAAAAAAAATCTAAGCTAGCCGGGTCAGTGACTCTGTTTCAGGAACTAGCTGAAGATAAAGTTAGATTATAATCTTGAGAAACAGGGAGTTACACCCTTGTGATGATCAAAGGTATTTTCGGAATTTTCCAATGATGCCCTCCCAACCCCCTTTGGATTACTGGGTTGTGGTTTCTTCCCTTAAAAACTCCTTCTCCGAGCTACTCAGGGTCGAACTCCTCCCCTGCATGGGCTATGAGTCTCAGCCCCAGAGCTCTGGTACTTGTCAATAAACCTCGTGTGATTGCAGCAAGGACGTTCTCTCATGAGATCCTGGGGGATCATGTTATCCCGAGACTTGAGTGAGACTCTCCAGGATCTGGAGGTCTTTGATTTGGGGGCTCGTCCTGAGATTGGCGAGCACCCCTGTCTCCGAAACCCCACTTGGAGGTGAGAAATTGTCTGTGTGTCCCTGTCTTCGCGTTTCCATGCCAGCTGAATTCAGGTTCAGGTTCTGTACTTTCTGGTTTACAGTCGTGTCTGTGTCTTTGTGTTTCCGGGCCAGCTGAATTCAGGTTCTGCATTTTCGGTTTCAGTTTTGCAGTCACTCATGTCTTGGGAGGAGACAGAGGGAGTGATCAGCAGGTGTGCTAGATCACCGACTGCCCCCCTGGGAGACATCCCAGGAGGTGAGAAGGAACCCAGGGATGCCTGGGAGATTCCCGTCTGGGTGCTAATGAGGATACAGAAGTTCTCCTGGATTGAAGGAACTATATGTCCTCTTGGCTGTCTGTATTTCTGGAATGGTTTTGTCTGTCTCCGTGGAGGTGGACATTTGTTTGTGTGTCTTCGGTCTTTTTTGTTTTGTATTACTTGTGACTCTGACGATTGGGACAGACTGTGACATTGACTCTGGATCAGTGGTTTTGTCTATCTAAGTTTTGTTAGCCTTTGTCTGTGTATCTTTGGTCTCTGTTTTGTCTTATGCACAGGTAGCATGTTCATTTCTCTGGTGAGATACGTGGGTGGCATTTCTCAGTTCTGTGGTATGACACGTGAGTGGCGTGGTCAGTTCTCTGTAGAGACATATGTGGATAGCGGTCTCATTTCGATAGTGGGGCAGGTCACAACCGTAAAGCAGCTTGAAGCTGTGTCTTTGGTTTGTTTGGCGCCATTGTCCTATATGTCTGTGTAATGTGTGTTGTGCTTTTGTCCTGACTTAGACTGACACTGACATACTCAAATCATGACTTCTTTTGACTTTGATATTGTGACCACTTACAAGACTTCAGAGATAGGGCCATAAGCATAGGGGTATATTTCGTAAAAAAAGAGTCAGCCTCAGCCCCAAGCACGTGGCTGTGGGGCAGCATGCTTGTATGGATGGCTGGGCTATTCAGCCTTTCTGTTACAAGGTATCGAGCCTGCCAGACACAGTTGTAGAAGGTGGATGTACCCCAATAGGATTTCAAACACTAAACAAAAAAAATATGAGGGTAATCGCTATGGCCTAAAGAGGTTAACAATCTTTTTTTCCCTAGTGCTGCATACCACCCTGCCCCCCATGTTGATGGATGAGTTCCCTCCACCTGCCCTGGGAGCTGCATGCCTCAAACCTCTGATCAAAGCTGACTAAGGCTTGGCTCCATGGGTGAAGAACTCTCAGATCCTATGGGTTATAAGAATTATAAGTATCTGTCATCATTTATGGGGGCTGGTTACAAATTGTTGTTGGTTAATGTTAAAAGAAAAACCATTGCTGGTCTCAAATGTTTCATACTGGCACAGGATTTTATGTGCTGTTCTTGTTTAAAATGTAGCCATACATCCCCACTGAGAAAAACCACAAAAAAGAAAGAGTTTGTATGTTGTCTAAAAAGCAAGAGAGATTTTTGGTATGTTGTCTAAAAAGCAAGAGAGATTCTGGTAAAAAAAAAATGTGTAAACAGAAATGGGCCTTCTCTAGTTCCCTGTGTATGTTTTCAAGGTCAAACTTAAAGCAGGTAGGGAGAGGCTGACAGTCTATTGCCTCAGGGCTCTCATGGCAGGTCTCCGAGGGGCCACAAGACACCCCACTAATTTGGCCAAGGTAAGAGAGGTTCTTCAGGGGCTGGTTGAACCACCATCTGTGTTTCTTGAACGTTTAAAGAAGGCTTACAGGTGTTATACTCCCTTTGACCCAACCTCTGGTGGTCAGCAAGCAGTGGTAGCTATGGCCTTCATAGGACAGTCAGCATCAGATATTAAGAAAGGTTACAGCAGTTAGAAGGGTTGCAGGATTATACCTTGCAGGATTTGGTTAAGGAGGCAGAGAAAGTGTTTTATAAGTGAGAGACTGAGGAAGAGAAGAGAGAGAAGAGAGGACAGGAGGGATCGTAGACAAGAGAGAAATTTGATAGAATTTTGGCTGCAGTGGTAGGAGAAAAAGGGAAGGCAGGACCTAGACAGATAGAACCTGAGCAACAGAAGACCAAAGATGAGCGAAGATGGACAGAAGCACCCCTTGGACAAAGACCAATGAATGTGCTTATTGCAAAGAAAAAGGACATTGGGCAAGAGAATACCCAAAGAAGAAAAGGAAGGGCCTCTAAGGTACTGGCCCTAGAAGAAGATGATTAGAGGGGATGGGGCTTGGACCCCCTCTCCTGCGCCTATGGTAACCCTGACTGTGGAGGGGACCCCTATAGATTTTCTAGTGGACACAGGAGCTGAGTACTCTGTGCTGAAACAACCATTGGGGAAGCTAAAAAATACAAAGACTATAATAATTGGAACAACTGGACAGAAACAATATCCATGGACCACCTTACGAACTGTAGATTTGGGGAGAGGACAAATGACTCATTCCTTCCTGTTTATCCTTGAGTGTCCCATGCCTTTATTAGAAAGAGACTTGTTAACAAAGTTGAAGGCCCGGATCAGGTTTACTCGAACTGGGCTGAAGGTGATCAAAGCCTTTTGTTGACTTAACCAGTGACGTTCACTCCCCCTGCTGTCCTCAAACCTGCCAACCTACTGCCCGAGACTGTTGACACCTCACCTACCCATCACTGCACTGGCATTTTGGCAGAAGAGGCTGGTACCCAAAATGATCTGAAGGATCAGCCTTGGCCTGGGAGTCCAAGCTGGTATACGGACGGCAGCAGTTTCATGGTTAAAGGTAAGTGGAAGGCGGGAACAGCAATGGTGGATGGGAAGCAAGTAATCTGGGCATAGCCTCCCTGAAGGACGTTGGCCCAGAAAACCGAACTTGTGGCTTTGATACAAGCTCTACCAATGGCAGACAGGATGTCTATCAACATCTACACTGACAGCAGGTATGCTTTTGCCACTGCCCATATACACCGAGCAATATACAGACAAAGAGGACTGTTAACATCTTCAGGAAAAGACATAAATAAAGAGAAAAAATTTTTTGAGCCTTCTTGAGGCCATACATTTGCCAAAGAAGGTAGCCATCATACATTGTCCAGGACACCAAAAAGCTCGAGATGCTGTGGCTAAAGGAAATCAGATGGTAGACCTAACTGCTAAATAGGTGGCCCAAGGAGCAATTATCCTGGCAGTCAAAGAGCCTAAAGATTATTATATCAGTGACACCAACTTTAGATACACCCCCAAGGGCTACCAAGTTATGGGCAAATTAGAACTGGTAAAGAAAACCCCATATGGGGCAGTAGAGACAGAAGGAAGAAAACTAGTCCTCCCACAAAAAGAAGGGCACAAGTATGTTACCAACTTACAATACCTGACCCACTTGGGGGCCAAGAAGCTAAAAGATGTGATTAGGTGCTCCGACTAATATGTTTGGGACTCTTTGACTTGGCAGAAGAGGTAGTCAAAAGCTGCAAGGCCTGTGCTATGACTAATGCAGGACACTCCATATATACTCCGGGGAAGAGGCTCAGGGGTGACCGGCCTGGGACCTACTGGGAGGTAGATTTTACAGAAATTAAGCCAGCCAGATATGGTAACAAGTACTTATTAGTTTTTATAGATACTTTTCCAGGCTGAGTAGAAGCTTTTCCTACCAGGACTGAGACGGCCAATATGGTGGCTAAGAAGATCATAAAAAAATCTTCCTGAGGTTTGGATACCCAAGGTAATCAGGTCTGATAATGGACCTGCCTTTGTTGCCCAGGTAAAGTCAGGGACTGGCCACAAAACTGGGGATCAATTGGAAATTACATTGCGCTTACCAACCCCAGAGTCAGGTCAGGTAGAAAGAATGAATAGAACCTTAAAAGAGACCCTGACAATTGGCCCTAGAGACCTGCAGGAACGACTGGACAGCCCTCCTTCCCTTTGCCCTATTCTGGGTTCGGAACACCCCTAGGGCAATTTAAACTCACCCCTTATGAAATCCTATGTGGGGGACCGCCACAGCTCAGTGAGTTAGGTGGAATGTATAATCCTGGTGCTATTCTTTCTAGACCTTTATTTGCCCACCCTTAAGGCCCTTGAAGTGGTGAGACACCAAATCTGGGAACAACTGAAAGAAGTATGCATCTCTGCCTGGATCCACGCCTCCCATGTGAAGCAAGCTCCTGAACTACCCAAATTGCAGTATCCAGGGCTTTTAACAACACCACCAGTCAGGAGGCTTGTGTTTGGGGGACTAATCATAGGCTGACTCTGACTGAGGTTATATAATGAGACTCTTTTTTTTAAAAGATTTATTTATTTATTATGTATACAGTGTTCTATCTGTCTGTATGCTTGCTGGCCAGAAGAGGGCACCAGATCTCATTACAGATGGCTGTGAGCCATCATGTGGGTGCTAGGAATTGAACTCAGGACCTCTGGGAAGAGCAGTCAGTGATCTTAACCTCTGAGCCATCTCTCCAGCCCTATAATGAGACTCTTAAGAACCCTAAGACTCCTGACACCAGGTACTTGGTTCCTGGTTTGGATAAATGGTGGGCTTGTAGTATAGGCCTGACACCTTGCGTGTCAATATTGGTTTTTAATGACACCAAAGATTACTGTGTGCTTGTACAACTGGTACCTAGGGTCTATTATCATCCAGCTAACACGCTTGAAGATGAGTTTGACAAGCACCCAACTCGCTTTTGATGAGAACCTATTTCTCTGACACTAGCAGTAATCCTGGGCCTCGGGGTAGCTGCCCTATACAGGCCCCTCAGTACTTTAAATGAATTAAAACTAATTACCTTCATTAGAGAAAATATAAGTGCTGTTCAGATTTTGATGTTATGCCACCAATATAGCGCTTTACAAGGTCAAGAAGATACTGAAATCTAGTTCTATGACTAGAACTAGGTACTAGAAGAAGTGGGGAGATGAAAGACCCAAATAAATCCAGAGCTCTCTAGCAGGAAGCGAAGAGCCAAAAAAAAATCTAGGTTAGCTGGGTCAGTGACTCTGTTTCAGGAACTAGCTGAAGATAAAGTTAGATTATAATCTTGAGAATAATCTTGAGAAACAGGGAGTTGCCCCCTTGTGATGATCACTGGTATTTTTTGGAATTTTCCAATGACGCCCTCCCCACCCCCTTTGGATTACTGGGTTGTAGTTTCTTCCCTTAAAAACTCCTTCTCCCAGCTACTCGGGGTCAAACTGCTCCCCTGCATGGGATATGAGTCTCGGCCCCAGAGCTCTGGTACTTGTCAATAAACTTCTTGTAATTGCAGCAAAGATGGTCTCTCGTGAGTTCCTGGGGGGTATGTTATCCGGAGAATTGAGTGAGACTCTCCAGGATCTGGAGGTCTTTCACAAGTAGCCAAGGGATAACTGGATCTCCCCCTGTACTGCAAATCTCTAGTTTAAAACATGAAGTTCTCTATAGGCCCCTCAACACATACACTAACTATTATTTGGTTATGTTTGTGTTGAAGACCACAAGGCTATACAGTGAATGCACAGCTGACAGACAATAGGCAGATCCACGGGAAGTGTATACGTACATGTCCACATGAAACAACCAGTTTTGCAGAGCTGCGAGAACATTTGTCCTTTGGAAAAGTCACTGTCATATCTGTAAAAACCTTGTGAAGCCATGATTCTTCCCTTCGAAATGGGATTCATTCCCAGAACGCCTCAGCAGTGTAACTTCTGCAGAGGCAGTAGAGTGACTTTGCTCCACTCCCACACCTTGAGGCTTAGAGTGATAACATTCATTCTTTGTTCTAACAGTCAAATTTACATAGAGACAATCTCACAAAATGACCTGCTAACTGACCACATAGAAATTTCTATAGAAGACAGGCACTGAGCAGGAAGGCACCATGCCCCATCTTTGCTAACAAACAAATCTGGGTGTCCCCAAAGTTGGTTATCACCAAAGAGATTAGATGAGGAGAATAGGTGAATCCAGGATTCAGGGATGGTTAGTAACTTTATCTAATGGATTGGAATGTCAGCTACTTCCCCTTGAATGCTGGCTCTAACCTGGATTGTGTCACCTCTTCCAGAGTACAGCTTTGTCAGGTTCTACCTGCCCCATTTTGTGATTTTGATATGATATTATCATTTTCCTTGACTCTGGAATTTTCTAACTACCCCTGTAAAAAACTAGAAACCTTGTGGAGACCAGCCCTTACTCTTCCTCTTCTTCTCCTTGCTACTTCTATTTCTTCCCCTTACTCTCCTTCTTCTCCTTCTTCCTCCCCTTACTCTTCTTCTTATTCTTCCTCTCCTCTGTGCCCCCCTTCACTTCATTTTCCCCTTGCATGAAAAATAAAGAAGATGCAGAGGTAATGCACTTGAGTTAATTTTTTATCCTCAGATCCTTGCCTGCCATAGACATCCAATTCTGAGCCCTGAGGGCCTACTGAGACTGGTACTCAAGGGCCCCTGATACATTTGCCACATGATACAGTTACCACATGATAAATGCACACATCCATGACCCTCCCCCCACACACACATATTCATTCCCTCTGCACAGTGCCAAGGAGAATCTAATTATCCTTTTCACAGCTAGATTAGCACAGAGGTAAATAATTGTGGGCAGAGGTAGAATTTCCTGGAAAAGGCTCCATGCTTTAGACACTGCTCATCTTCATCCTATATTAAGGAAATATAGTAAGGGTTTTTACTAGATACCTAGACTATGTATTTATCTCCATGTGGAAGCAGCCACTTCTCTAGTGTGGTGTGGTGTCTGTGTGAGTGCGTGTGTGTGTTTGTATGTATATGTGTGTGTGTCCTTCCCCTGCTGCTCTTTTCCCTATTGCCTTCAGTAACTTGCTATTTCCATGTAGTAGTTTTACTAAAGTATAGTTCATATTCCACACAAATTATCCGTTTTAATTACATAATTAATTTCAGGATACTCACAGATTTATGTAGCCATTACAGAAAAAAACATTTAGAATATTTTTATCAATTCAAACAAAAAAACTGTAGCTTTGGTAACCAACCACAATTCCTTTACCAGCCCTATGTTCTTACTGTTGTATGGCAGCTTCCTCCAGATTGAATAGATTTCCTCCAGTGGGGAGAAGAAGACTCATGAGACTCAGGAGGTAAACAAATGTCACATGACCTGGAAAGCAGAAACCTGCTTAATTCATCATGGCCTCCATTTGGGGCTGTAGGAACAGTGAACAACTTCAGGGTGACTGATCTTTTGACCTGTTTGTAAGTCATGTAGAAAGCTCTAGGATGCTATTTTCTTGCATAGTCACCCATGTGGGAGTGGGCTTTTCTGTAATGCTGGTACTTTTAAGACTTCTCTGCTCCTCTGAGTAACTCCTCATTCACCCACCAATGAAAACTCACTTCTCTACTAAGTAGGACTTTGGTGCAGTGGCTACTTTTGTATGTCATAGATTCTTTAACTGGTGTGTGTGTGCACATGCGTATGTGCGTGTGTGTATGTGTGTGCATATGAGTTTGTGTGCACACACTCACATGTGGAGTCTCCCAGGAAACTCACACACTTACCAATATATACCTAACTGGAAATAAAAAATGTGTTGAGCCTTACATCTGGCTTCTTGCCCTTAACATGTGCTCATTGTTCATATGGTAGCATGGACATTGTAATGGTCTGCTCTGTCCCTTTAAGAGACAAGCCATACCCACTCCCTCACCACCCAGTCCACTGAGGCAAGCTGATCTTCAGCTTCTAACCTGAGCCCCTTCCTTTCTCTCTCTCTCTCTCTCTCTCTCTCTCTCTCTCTCTCTCTCTCAGGCAGCTTCTGTCTCTCCTTTTTCCCCACTTCTCCCCTTCCCTCTCTGTTTCTTTCTCTTTCTCTCTGACTCTCTCTCTCTGCCCCTCTCCCCTTTTTCCTTTTCCCCTTCTTATCCCACTAAACAAATATTCAACTTCACTCTGCATGGTGTGCCTATCCATGGCTCCCAGCCCAGGACCAGCTGCCTTCAGAGACATGTAGCATGGTCTTGTGGCAAGCCCATCCATCTTTCTCTCCTCTTGGGCCTGGCTGCCCTATTGAGGTCTTTCACCCACCACACTGTCCCTGCCTGAGACTGGCTGCACTCAGGACTCTCTGCCTGCTGCCTGCCACCACTTCAGGAACCTCCAGCGTGGTCTCATGGCCGGCTGCCCACTGCAGCCACTTGGGGACCTGCAGCATTTTACTTTTACCATACAGGCATAAAACAGGAATCCTACAAGATTACAGGTGACCTTGCTCAACCATTTTCTGTTATCACAGAAAGGAATATCTGTTGACACAGTCAGTGTCAAGATACTCTATCTTCCTTGGGCAAACAAATTCAGGAAGAAAAGATTACAGGAAAGAAAAGTGGGCTACAGATGCAAGAATTTCTTCATTCTAAGCCCCTCACCTGATCCCTACAAGGGGTAACAGCCAGATTTCTCCACCTCACCCCCAGCAGACTCATCAATTTCCTGTAGAAGGGAGACTGCTCCTCACGATGTACACTAATAAACACAGTCCCATCTGTTGACTACTAGACACTCTCTTTCTACCTCCTTCTTTTTACCCTGCCTCAGAAACCAAACACAATACATACTTTTAACAGCTTAATAATATTCTACTGTATGGATATAGCACATTCCTTCATTTATTCATCCCTCACTTGGTGAGACTCCCAGTGGTTTATGTTTGAGGTAAGTATAAGTACTGCTACTGGAAATTTTGAGGTGTCCCAAGTTGGGCACCATGTTTTATGTGGGAAACTGGGTCCATTTCATGGGTTGTTAGTCTTTTTAATAAAATAAATTTTAAAAACTCAAAAGGAGTCTCAAGAAAAATTTTATTGAATTTTGAGAGAAAAATAAAAGGTCAGACAAGTTGCAAATCTTAGGTGTGGTAATTGCAGTAGAATTGTCTAGGAAACTCCGAAAGTACTTTGGTAGTTTCATTCACAAAACAGTCAGAAGAATAAATAAGATCCAGGATAGAAGGCAAATGCTGAAACTTCTGACTACTGAGCTATTTCCCTTCTACCCTTCACACTAAGGCAAACAGCCAAAGTGTGAGTTACTGTAGATTAGCTTTAATTATGCATTTCTTTTTCTTTCTCCTAGGAATAGCTACAGAAGAAAAAGCTATGACAATATGATTCATTAAGAATGAATGGGATAAAAATCTGTGAAAATGACCTTACCCTCTTGCCTCTAATGAAAGAGAACATCAAACTACTCGTTGTCTGTGTACCCAGAGCATAAGAACACAGACACTGGAGTCATGGTTGGATACGCACTGACTGGAGGTTCAAGACCAGGCCACATTTCTTACTATTTAGTGCATGCTTAAAAGAAATAAGAAAGCAAAGCAGTAAACAAAACTGAATGGACACCAGATTCTGTTTGCTGAGAAAACATGCTGAAGAAATCTGATTATTAATTATCCTTCCAGTATTAATTGGTTTGCATTAACATTGCAGGTATCAAATTTTCAAAACGTGTTTTCTGACTAGCACTTTAGTCTGGTGATAGATAGATTTTCCTAGTCTAGACCCTGTCTTCAGTCCCTAGCTTCACATTGTTTTTAATTCTCCTTGCTTGGATTATTAGTTGTTAATTCATAATGTATGAAATGGTACAATCAAAAAAATCTATACTTAAGACTGTTACTTCTTATTCCCTTTATTCCTTGTTAGTGAAAATCAGATTGAAAAATCACCTCATGCAAATCCAAACTGTTTTACTGACAAAACTCTGTGCTCATGACACACTCTGACATTTGTTCCTTTAGTTGATCGTGCATTTTAAAAGAGCCAATGTTGTAATCAGGCCACTTGGAACCTCACAAGAATTTGCTCTAGTGGATGGAAACACCTGTTTAAGTAAGCACTGTCCCCCAGTGTGCAGGTGGATAAAGATGTAAGAAAACACCCAACCCAAACTTGTCACTTTGTCTGTTACTTACAAAGATACCTAGCAATAGTTATTTAAACAATGGTCCCACAAGGGCCTACATTTTATTTCCAATGTAGGAAATTTCCAAAGTATCTTTATTCTAAGATGCTTCTTGAAATCATTAAGTTAAGATTTTGTAATTACCATAAGGAAGAAAACATTAATATATGACACCCCAGTGCTCTAATGTTCCAGATATACTAAATAGTCACCAGAGTCCTTGTTTTTTAGAGACAAGTAATTCAATATCAAAATCAAATTGGAAAAAAATTTGACTAACATTCAGATCATGACAAAAATGTGAATAGCAATAAAACAGCAAATAAGATTAAAAATATTGACAAAAATATCATTAATGATGATGGTTACTATTGATGTTCGCTTGACTGGACTGAGAGATGCTTACAATGTTGGGCAGGCACGGTTATGGGTTTGGCTGTGAGAGAGACTCTAGAGATAATTGACATGTGGGTCAATAAATTGAGTGCAGGAGGCCACATCCCAAATGTGGGTGACACTTTCAGGTTTGGGGCCCCTTAGAGGGAAAAGAACAGTAAAGAGCGAAGCACTCACCTATTTGCTTGGTTTATCCTAAGCAGGTATGGCTTCACCACTATCCTGGCCTGTGGAGAACAGATTCCTGATTCTTCAACAATTATCCCACATCTTGGTACCAGTTTTTCTGCGTTAGTCAGATTTCTTTCTTTTGCTATGAGAAAGAAATGCCCCAAGTCAATCAACTTAAAGAAAGGAAATTTTCATTTTGGCTCATGGCTTCTGAAGTTTCAATTTCTCATTACTCACATTTCTCATTTTGAGCCTAGGGTGGAGTTGGATGTAATGGCAGAGATGCTGTAAGTAAAGAATAGCTGATTTCATGATATCTGAGGAACAGAGAAAGAAAAGACAGGCCTGGGTCCCAATATTCCTTTTAAGGGCACATATCCAAGGAACTACCTTCCCTCCAGGAGATCCTATTTTCTAAATGTCTCACTATCTTTTAATAGTCACACAGATTGACTACCAAATTTCAGCAGATGCCCCTTCAAGGGACATTTATGATCCCAGATGTAGCTGGGCCTGGAGGCATGTCTATAATCCCAGCGCTAGGGTGTCTAAAGCTGGGAGATCACAAGATTGAGGACATCCTAGCAGCATCACAAATTCATGCCAACTTGTGCTAAATAGCAAGACATTTTCTAAAAACAAAAGCGTTTCTGAAGAAAAAGAGGTCAGAGTCATATAAACAGTGAAAGTGCTGACTGGCATTTTATACAATAGACGACCATGGGAATGAAAGTTCACGTGACCTGCAGCTGTGGATCATGTGGTCTAAGGTGTCATGTCAATCACTTCATTTCCTTCCTCCTTGATGAACGCATTGTTACTGATGTACAACATTAAAACACTCTCATTTTATCCCATTGTAGATTTTTAAATTTTTGAACATAAATCTCATGTCATGATTCTTTCAATAACAATGTAGTTTTAAGTTACAGTTTTGAATAAATCCTGTATATGGAATTCTAATTAAAGTTGTACTAATCACACATTTTAATGACTCTGAAAAACCAGTGTTTTCTTACAGAGCCCTCACTCTTGAAATATGGTCCCATTCTTTTTCCTAAACTGTCATAATAACTAATTTAATAATTGAATAAAGTGCTTTCATATACACAAAAGCTAATCTCATTTCTGCATGTCTCACATGTCCTTTTAGACGACAACACTTTAAGGAAGCTGTTTGTTGTAAAAGCATTAGCTACAAACCTATAAAGTCCCACTAAACAAAAAGAAGGAAAAATTTGTGCTGCTTTTGGAAATAATCAAAATACAATAGTCACATCTAAAACAGGGCACAGAAAGATCTTGGAATTTAAACCCTCTTCTAACAATCCACACAGTACCATAATGTTTGAAGTAATTTGCTGTATGCATTCCTTTTTTGTTTTTCTTCACAAATAAGCCAACTTTAATAGATATTATTTTGCATTTATATAGTGCCTTCTTTAAGACCTTTAAATACTTTACAGTATTTAATTAATACATTTTCTAATTAATCCCCACAACAACCCTGTGAGGTAGTTATTACTCCCATTTACAAGAGGGAAACTGCAGCACAGAGAGGCTAAGTGACTTGCCCAGGGTCACACAGGTAAGTTCACTGAAGAGCTAACCCTTAGAGAATTACCTTGATATGCATGGTTTGGGGAGTTTTTGAAAAATTTAATTATTAAAAATGCTGTGGGGGGTTGTCCCCAACACCACCTATACCATCCTGTATTTTTCACCCTGGATCTTTCTCACCTCCCCTAACAAGATATCCACTGTTGCTTTTTACTTGCTAGATTCACAATTTCTTCCTTTGTTTCCTGTTTCCCCAAAATTATAATAATGACAATTGTTCAAAAAAATGGTCTCTATGTGAGGATGTTTACCACATTTTGACAATCACTGGCAGAATCCATGCTAGGGACACTCCAAGATTATTACATCAGCAGCACACAGACATTGCAGACAACTGTGCAATGGGCAAGCACGTGGAATTCTATTTAGCTTACCGATTATCATTTTAAAGGCCAATTCACTCTGAAAATAAAGAAGATAAAATATTCTGGTCTATAATTGATTATGTAATAATGCTTTTTAAGTAACATCAACATGTCATGGAGAAAAACGAGGTAACTTGTCTTTATAACTTCAAGAAATTGGGGACTGTGGTGGATCTCAGAAGTAGAGTGTTTGGCTATGTACCCTACAAACAAACAAACACTTTAAAGAGTTTAAACTTCTACTTGACAAATTTTTATGACCAATGATGAGTGATGGGAATAAATATTCTTTGGAGTCATATCAATGATGATGTTTAAAATTAAGTCTACTTTTTAGACATGTCTTAACTATTGTGGATATATTGTCTTATGGATTGCATTTATCTATTAAAGATAAACTTTTCTCCTTCTTTGTGCATGTGTGTGTATGTGTGTGTGTGTCTGTGTGTGTGTGTGTGTGTGTGTGTGTGTAGCAACAATTGAGGGTAATGATGCACGGCTATGAATTTGAAAAGGGGCAGGGAGGATACTTAGGTTTTGATTGAGGAAAGTGAAAATTAACTAATTATAACCTCAAAAATATTTAAAATAAAAAATAAAATAACACAGAGATTGTGAAGTTTGTGTGTCATGGGTACCAGGATGAAGAAATATTCCTGTAATACCGCAGAGACCATGATAATGTCCCCAAAAAATCAGAATGGGAAAGGACCCTTGGAAAAATCAGGAAGTTCTGTTTTCTATGCTCTATATCAGAACTGGGTTTTTTTGTTGTTGTTGTTTATTTTTGTTTGCATCCTGAACAGTTTCCCCTCCCTCTTCTCCTTCTGGTCCCTCTCCCTACCTACCCTCTGCCCCCATATCCACTCCTCTTCCATTTCTCTCCAGAAAATAGCAATTTTTAAAATATAACTAAGTAAAGCTACCTTGGGCTGGGAAGGTGGCTCAGTTGATAAAATGCTGCCCTTCCAAGCATGAAATCCTGTGTCTGATCCCACAATGCATATAAAAATATAGGATGCAGAGTTCATTTCCCGGAATCCTAGTGGTGGAAAGCTAGAGGCTGGAGGAGTCTGGGGCTCACTGCCCAGTTACTCTTACTTATTTGGTAATGTCGGAATTGGAAATATCCTGTCTCAAAGAAAGTAGACAGCATTCTTAAAGGTAACCCCTGAGGCTATCCTCCAGCCTCCACATACATGGACACAAACATCAACCCCTACACAAATGTGCACACATATATACACATTAAACACATGAATACAGAAAAGAAAGAAAGAAAGAAAGAAAGAAAGAAAGAAAGAAAGAAAGAAAGAAAGAAAGCAAAGAAGGAAGGAAAGAAAGGCTACTTTTAGGAAAGCTACCTTTATTAATGCAATCCATAAAACACAACAAGGTATCCAAAATAGGAAAGACTAACATCTAAAATAGATTTAAAAGTAGAGTTTTAATTTTATACTTGGCCATTTATGTGAACTGATAGAGTATTGATGCCTATCACTTATCTTTGGTCATGAAATGTTTAAGAATGTGGATGTGTGTTCCTAAATACATAATAGGGAGGCAAAGAGGAGATAAACATAGACTATTGAGGAAGGACGGTAAAATAACGTATGTCTGAAACATCCATATGGAATCATAATATTAAATATCTACCTAAAACAGTCATAACACACTTAAGTTAGGGTATGAATATTAATATACAGTTTAAATAAAACTTTTCCATCTGGGCTGGCAATGGCCCCACAAGAGCCATAGACTATATAGCAAAACCCCAAATACCAGGCATGGCAGACTCTCTTTTGGGTCATTGGTCAGGGTTGGCCAAAAGACTCCCAAAATATTATAGGCTTACTATTGTTTTTGGTTGCTCTCTGGAGATAGAAGTTAAGTCTTTTGCTGAAGACACCAGGCACTTCAGATACAGGGCCCAGAGGACTTGAGCTGGATCTGAACTATAATCCTCCTCCATGAAGGCTACCATTCATAGTACCAGACTGCACCATGCAAACATCTCCTACTTTATTGGTTCAAGTTTTCCCCATTGCAATTAGCTAAATAAGCAAATCTACAGATAGTCACCATTGTGTTAGGGCCACCCTGAGCCACTAAAACAGTGGTTGGTGGTCTCATGTCAGAAAACGTGTCCCTGCAGCCTTGCAGAAGACTCTGAGGAGAGCCGTTTTCTCCAGAGGGTTTGGGCAGGCAAGCATGAGCCTTTGCTACTGCATGTCTTTACATGGCACTGTCATGCAGTGAACACATTAGGTTGGGGGTGTGGCAGCCCTGTATTTGACCCCAGGCTTTAGGAGACGCTCTGTCTGGATAGGAAAGAGCAATCTCACAGTAGGATCTAGTTTAGGAAGCATGAGAATGCTTCTCATTAGAGTCTCATCCCCCAAGTGACTCTGCTCTAAGGCAACTGGAGGTGCTCTGGTGTTTGGATATTTGCATTAGTCCTGTCTAATTTTTTAAGCGAGCTCACATGGGAAAGAAGAGCATATCTGGGGCATTTGCTGAGCCTCCTTAACTATATACAAAATATTTATTGGATATTGAAGTGAATATTTTGGTTTTAATTATTTTAAGTGCATGGATGTTTCTCCTGCATTTTTCTGTTATTATTCTGCTAATATTTCTGTTATTCTCCTGCAGAGGTGAGTGTCTGTCTGTGCCTGCACAAATGAGAAGATGCCCCTAACAGTGGAATTGCAGGTGATTGTGAGCTGTCATGAGGATGCTGGGGCTAAAACTCAGGACCTGGGGAGGAGCAGAAAGTGCTCCAGTGAGTGAGTCATCTCTAGCCACCTCCATTTTGGCATATCATAATGCAGCAGTTTGCTTTGAGTTATACAAAATTTCAGTGTAGGCTATTTACATATTCATTCACCAATCTCTCCAGAGTGATCAGCATAAGACCATGTACACCTATATGTGTACCCGTAGTGCTTGTGTGTGAGCGTGATTATTTTGCTCACTGTGGATGCGCTCAGCTAGCACCCAGCAAGTGATGCTCTTTGTCTATGCATCCCAACAGCTGTGGGGAGATGATTTTCTCCCTAGGAAATACTTGTAAAGTTGGACTCGCTTGGATAGATTTAGACTTGGCAGTGACAGCAGTGGCCACAGTACTTGTACTCAGTAAATAATGAGCAAGCGGCTGACCGCTCGGTGCCTGTTATGGTCCCTTCTAAGGGAGAACACTGACTATGGAAGCATCTTCCCTTACAGGACCAGTAAACAAGCTCTGCCAGGAGTGAAGTGGGTGGGGGCACCTCACCTGGATGTGTCAAGAAAAGTTCAATTTGAACTTTAAACCAAAACTTTTTTTTTAACCCATCGGTCTTCTTGCTTCAGAGATATTTTATCACTATTTTGATCTTCAGTAGACAGAAGATGCTGATGCCATCCAAAGGCCCCAGGAAAGGGTTTGCCAAAAGGAGGGAAGAAATTCGCTGTTTATCTCAGCACCCATGACGTCAGCTGAAAACAATAACCCTACTGGTAGTGGATGTTTCCAAATGTAACTGTTTCATTTGAAAGGTGTCACTGACTTCATTTAAATGCTTTCCTGCCCCACAGTAGTAAACACCTTAAATACCTGAGGGGCTTCATTATGTGAAGATGCCTTTCACTGCCAGTCACTTCTGGGTCTTCCTCTCTACTTTGTGGAAATGCACGCACCCACTTCTGGAGCCGTGCTCCCCGATGCATACTTCTTTGAAAACTGGAAGAAATCGCTATTTGGGTTTTGAAGCATAAAATAAAAATGCCATTTTATTGTGCGTGTCTTTGGGGTATAGGACTCAAGCTACAGTTCAGACAACTCTGCGTTTTTATTTAGCCATTTAGCAGCATCTGCCTGGGAAAAAAGAATTAGGATTGTCTCCCAAGCATTCATGTTAAAACAGTCTGAAATTACCCAAAAAGCTGCAAATCAAAGAGCAATGGCCATCTCTTTTCTCTTCAAATAATACATCTCCCAACTGGTATTTTTTGCGGCCCCTTCTCTCTAAAGGTCCCTTTGAAAACAGTACATTTAGATAATATAGTACCCCCTTAAGGAACTGAGAGCCATTTTTCCTGGGCCACAGCAGCTTGCAGAGAAACGAAGGAGGTGGGGGTTACAAAACCTATTATTTTTCCTACCTTCACCTAATAAAATCATATTTCTTCAAATTCTGCCACATGGTTGAGATTTCCCAGGGGACCTGAAGTGAATTTGCCATAAAGCAAGCCTGCACACCAGGTGTTTTGTCTCCTCTTCTGCATAAGCTGATTTTGATGGCGTCTGTTATTCTCCAGCAACAGTTCAGCTCAGTTCAAGCAATAAAGCCTAAGTGTGCCCAAGGCTTTGATTCCTCTGCTGTGCTGTCCATCATCCATCATCCTGGCTTCCCCTCATGCCTTGCCTCCTGAATGTAATGTGTGGGTATCACCTGATGACAGAGATGCCACAGGTCCTGCTGAAGCTGGTCACTGAAGGTGCCTCATCCAGTCACTTCTGTGCTGCAGCAGACCCTAACAGACATTGAGACCCTTTTCCTGTACAGACATCTGTCTGCCCTTCTAGGGGCTTTGCTCCTATGATGTCCCCATACTGACCCTCATAACTGCTGCCCAGAATATTTCCAATATCCCATGTGCTTACTGTTCATTTTCCCATTCCTCTCTTTTTCCACCATCCATCCATCTATCTATGTATCTATCCACTTCCTCTCTCCTTATTGATGATATATATAATTTTGGGGGACAGGGTCTCACTATATATCCAGCCCAGACTGGCTCAAACCCACAATCTTCCTGTCCACGGCCTCCCAATTGCTGGCATTTCAGCCACCATGCCGAGATATCATGCAAGTTTTTAAGGAGAGTAATTTTCAGTTCTTACGTGCTTTTTTTTATTTCAAACCTTTGTCCATGAATCAAAATATGACTTTGGAAAGGTCAACTGAGAATCTGGGTGGGACAGACCAAACTATGTCCATGTGTCCTTCTACCAGGAACCTGACACCTTTAGTCAAATGTGAATACTTTTATTCTTTCTTGGGTCTTAGGCCTTTCATACAAACAGGGCTCTAAAAGACCTGCCTATGCCAAACATATCCATATAATCCATAATACTAGGCTTAACACAGAGGATCCAGACTTGGATTTTAATAAACAGCATTCAGATGTGTGCTACAGAAACACACGTGTCACACAGTAGCAGGTTAGAGCAAGGGTTACAGTGTCCAATTTGATTTCAAAAGTTAAATGTTATATAAATGAAAATGCATATAAAAGTACACATGGGACAGTTCTTACTTGTCCTAGTAGCTAAGATTCTGCTTCTGCTATCCAAAACTCAAAGGAGCAAAAGGAAGGTAGCAAATTGTTTCCTGGATGATAAAGAGAACTGAAGGTCAAACTGATGCTGGAGGTTCAGCCGAATATTTATTTCAAAAAGGACCATGAACTAAAGATGGAGCTGTACTGGTTAATGCAACTGACGTAAGAATATAATTTAATGAAAGCAGTTGGTACCACGTACATATAAATCAGATTTTCCTCCTATCTTGGCTCATGGAAGGAAGCTACAACAGGTCAAGAATAAACCTTCCAGAAGTGAAATGAAACAAGTGTTCATAACTTAAAATCCTGGGTCATGAGTATATGAAAATACCAGATCTTCTCTGGTTGGTAGAGGGTTGTGTTGAGCGTGGTCATAGCAGACCTGGATAGATGGGGCTGCTATATTTGGCCATGGGGGCATCTTGTGAAGATAACTCCAGCTTCAGGTCCAGAACCCTCCAGCTCCAAAGAAACAAACCAGCACCAAACTCAGTCATTCTGTGAGCATGTCCAAACACACTGCAGACCCAAACACCAGCATTCTGCTAGTTAGAGTACCTAACTGAAAACCACTATTTCCCTTGGTCAGGAGAATGGGCAGAGAAGAAAGCAGCTGTCATTTCCTGTCTTTCTTCAGACGCAATCCCGGATGTCTCATTTGTTATTCTTTAAGGCACCAGATTCAGTTTGAGTCATAAGAAATAATAATGAATAATAATAATGATAGCAATAACACCTTTCTGTAAAATGATGGTCTAGTCTAGAAAAAATGCTGTGAAGCTTCTTACTTTAATGTTACTTATGTGTATGGGTGTTTTGCCTGCAAGTATGTCTGTGCACAACATCCATGCCTAGTCCCCTGAAAGGCAAGCAAAGGGCTTGCAACCCCTGGAACTGGAGTTCCAGACTGTTGTGAGCCATCATGTGTGTGCCAGGGACCCTCTGAAGAGCAACCAGTGCTCTCATTGTGGAGTCATCTCCCAAGCTCCAACTATACAGCTTCTTAATTTATTCCAAAGTCCTTAGGATGCCTTCAGATATCCCATAGCCCATAACTGTGTTTGTGGGAAGGCAAGTTAGGAGCTTAGCAGATTAACAAACTTGCTACCAAGATGGAAAACTTAGGCTTGATTTCTGTGACCTACATCACATGAGAACTGACACCTGCAAGGTGTACTGTGACCTACAAACACACACACAAACACATTCTAGATAGGTAGATAGATAGGTAGGTAGGTAGATAGATAGATAGATAGATAGATAGATAGATAGATAGATAGATAGATAGATAGATGTTTGAAAACAGAATAGTTTGTAAAGAAGCACTACATGGAATAATATTAATGACTCTGCTGATAGAACACGTGTGCACATACATGAACTGCTTGTTGGATTTCTCAGCACAGCCTTCTCCAGTGATCTGTATTCCTGCTGTTTTGTCCACACAGGCTCCTGTGTTTTAAGCAGAGCAGTGTTTCCTGTTGAATGCTGGCTATTGACTGTGGTTAACATTTTGATTATCAGTATCAGTTTATGACATATTAGTATTATACTGTATATGCCACTTGTACATTTCATAATATGCCCGGCCTCTCGTAAAGCTCAAGAACCATGATAGATTCAGTTCTAGAGAGTTTCGTGTGAGATGCCCGGGGCCTGTAGTCAAGGTTTACAGATGAGGAAAACAGTTCTGACCCTGGCTTTCCTTCTGGCCACGTGAAATGGAGCAGACAATCACTTAACCACTCAGCCCCAGTGTGAACACCTGAAAAAGAAGAAGTGGTATGAGAAACCCTCTTTTGAGCCAATTCCGTCTGGGTATAAGAATTTAATTTTAAATGTTATATGGAATTTTCACATCCCTATCTGTGCCCGTTGTTTCCTCCTCTTTGTGTGCATGTGAGAGACTTGAATTGATCATTGTGACATCAAGGCGCCTCGCAAACGTTCTCTTTGTGTTAACTATGTGGTATCATACTGTTCTTTCTGTGGTCATGCTTAGCTCTCACAAAAGACAAAATGGACTCTCAGGGAGTAGTAGCAACATTCTTGAAATTTATAATGCACATGAAGGGTTTGAGAGCTGATCTACACATAAACCTTTATTTCTTTGACAAAAAGACTCTTATTAGTTATATCTGAGACTTGAGTGCATCCCGTTACTTACCCACATGCAACCCTCACTTGCATTTGCTTCTGATCAAAGACATGAAAGCTTTAGGATCATATACCTCATAGCACATCTCCAGACTTTCAGTGTGATCCAGATGGATCAGCAAGTGTTGTGTTGTTTTTGCTTTGTTTACAGTAAGCATCCTGGGTGGTATGTTAGTAGCAATGCAGTCTGAAAGCCCACACTGTACCCAGCAATCAATATCACATATCTCCATGTCTCCCAGACAAGGTACACTGTGAAGGCCTGAAAAAGTATTTGGGATAAAACTTTGAAATATTAATTCATGTGTATGTTCTCTTCTGTGATTTTTAAGCCCAGCTTCGAGCAGTCAAAAACATCCAACATTATGGAAAAATATGTGTGACACAAGTTTGAAATATTAATCAGCATGAATTCTCTCTTTTCTTCACTTTGGTGGGAAGGTTCAGAGTCCACTCAAAGCAGCCAAAGGCATCCACATAGCCAGAAGAAAGAGAGAGAAAACCTTCACTTGTTAGCTAAAGGTACTTTTGTCCTATTCTGGCAAAGGCCATAACTACATGAACTATAATTCTCCTAGTATCTGCATCTCTGAGTCCAGGGACTCAGGTCCTATACCCTGAGTTTTAAGGTAACAAACCAGCAGCTGAAGAAGACGTTTAGTGTGGTGGTTAGCATGGTGACTCCTAGGATGCTAGAACCAAGTACGGAGGCCGTCTTTTAGGTCTCTCCCAGTGGCTGGGGCTTGCGCACTTCTACAGTCTCCATCCTTTGGCGACTTTGCATTCCATGTTCCTAGTTCTTCATGCAATTTCCCCTTCTGCTCCTCACTCTCCGCATCTCTTCCACAGTCCTTTGCAGCTTTGGCTGTTTGCAGTTTTGGTTCCCGGTCTTTCAATGGAACTCTCAGCTCCCCTTTAGCTGCTGAGTATCCCTGGGGCTGATAGCACAGGTAGGCATCAGTGCTCTTTGTTCCCAGGTCAACACACTCTACCTGTAATAACAGCCAAGCAGATGATGCTGTGTTGGGACCAACGCTCTAGAGCCGGAAAGAGGAGTGCCCAGAAGAGATGTGCGAGATGGCTGGCTGGCACACAGGAGCACCGTGTGCACTAGCTGCCATGGGTCAGGGAGGCACTACTTCCTAAAGTGATTAAGGATAGAAGGTTCGGGGGTGGAGTTGGCTCATCTGAAGCGTCCATGGACTTATAAAGTCACAGAGAATAATAGTGAACATCTGAGGCAGTTGTGACAGAAGTAAAACCCTGCACTAGGGAACATCAAAATTTTAAAATCATTTCTGGGAAGCGAAAAGGACTAACTGATTGGCACTCTGTTGGAGCCAGGAAAATTGTTAGGGGTAACAATACCTGTGTAGTCTCACCCAATTTGGTAAACACACACACACACACACACACACAAATGGATCTGGCTTTTGCCCATTCTTGGTCTGGAACATTCAACCCAACTATGCTTTAGGACGATGACAACAGGCACCAGAACATGGTCTTACAGTTGGCAATCAAGCAACCAAACTGCTTGTACCTGACAGTTTCAATCATGTAAATGGAAAACATTAAGGGACACCTCTCTCTCTCTCTCTCTCTCTCTCTCTCTCTCTCACACACACACACACACACACACACACATATATATACACACACGCACAAACTGATATGGAAATTAAGTTTTCATTTTACGGAACTATGTCTAATATTAACTCCCAGCCAAACACCATTAGGGAAGGCAAATTCTCCTGATATGCCTTTTTGACTCAGCAGAGAAAGCTCAGTAGACATGTAAACCATAAGACACAAGGAGGACCCCTGCTGGCTGTCCCCTCAACACCTCACAGAAAGCAAATGGATGTAGAAACTTGGCACCCTCTCCTCATACAACTGTAGTCCTAGGGGGCTTGGAGCCAAGGGAAGAAAGCTTTCAAATTTGTACATGAATTTCCAGGCTGACCCTCAAGAAGTTTGCGTCTAAAACATCATCGAAGCAGTCAACGGGCTGTGAACAGTCTAGTATGGAACATCACTAAGGTCTTAGCTTTATTTCTTAATAGGACTTGAACAAGCCAGACCAGAGCAGCACCACAAAAGTTCTGGATTCAAAGTTCACATTTTACCTAGCCCACAAGAAGTATGAGAAGTGCAGTGTTCTGAAAATGGGCATTAATAATTCAAATGGAAGATTTAATGGCAACAAGATGTATTAGAGCATATGATTCAAATAACTAAGACACTCTAAAAGTTTACAGCATCCTAAAAGAACATTCTAATGAAGGAAAACTAGATGAAAATGTCCATAAGGCATGGGTTTTAGAATTATCTCTCAAATCATGAAATGCAGGGGGTTTAGAGATGGCATAGCAATTAGGAGCACTGGCTGCTCTCTCAGAGGAGCCAGATTTGATTCCCAGCACCCACACGGTAGCTCACAACTGGCTATAAATCTACTCTGGGGATCTTAAGCCCTCTTCTGCCTTCCGTGGGAACCAGGCACTGATATTGGCTATACATATACACACAGGAAAAATACCAATACACATAAAAAAATAATAGTAATAATAATAGTATTAGTAGTTTTTAAAACATTTAAGGCAGATAATATAATAAATGTCCTAGAATCAAACATCCATAGTCTTAAAATCTACAGCAAAAATGGAGAGTGTTGATTGATGCTGCCTCCTGCCATTTGTCATTAATCTGGGACACTGGCCCCAGCGAGAGCTGTCTGTAGGAAGATGACCATCTAAAGAGAAGGCAGCAAGAACTAGAAAATGCACCAGGTAAAGGGTGGGCTATGGGAAACCCAGAGGCAAAGCATTGCTAATTAAGCCAGAGCATGGGCTCGCTAATTGTATGATGTCTAATTCGCCTAGAGAAATTTCCTCCTGGTCAGCTTTCCTGAATGCTTCCTGTTCAGGCTCTAGCATATGGACACGGAGCCAAAGATCCACCTACAATGTGATTAATCGTGGGCCAGTGCTGATCCGGGATAGACTACTCCACTGGCTTCTGGAGCAGCATCAGCATTTGGCTCAAATGTCTTCTCCTATCGGGAAAACTTTTACCCAGGGACCAGAAATACGCAGGTAGAGTATTTCAAGTTGAGGTGCATGTAATAATTATTCAGTTAACTCCCTTGTCATTCTGAAACGCACTGTTACTAAGCAATGGTAATTACAACTGCAGTCTGTGTATTGCTGTTGTAGTGATTTAAATTAATGAATATTTTATTGTCAACATGCAAACTCAGAAATATCCATGTTTGTTGTGCAGGCAGTTCTTCAGCGTTTCCTCAACAGAGACAAATAAAATTCACTCCCATGCAAATTTAATTACAATGCAATCCGTGAGAAAAAAAATGAGTGACATTTCGAACATTAGAAAGAGAATTGGAAATTTTAAAATGCTAATTTTTAATAAAGCCAATTAACACACACTAGAATTAAATGCAATCTTTGACTCCATCAAATGATTTTCCCATTATTCTTTACTGTGTCATTAAAATTCAAATGTGAAAGAAAGCAAACATTCAGGAGATCCTAATTATGAGAAGAAAATGAATTCTGAGTTCCCTGCAGGGGTTCACTCCTATGCAGATGACCCGGCTGGAAAGAACTCTTCTCATCTGCACTTTGAGGTGCCCATCTCTGCTGTCAACACTAAAGGCCCAGAGGGCTGAGACCCCCTCCCTCCACCCTGTGAGTCACTGCGTCATAGGGCCCATTTAATCATGGCAGGGATGGAGATCTGTCGAAGAGAAAATTCCAGTTTAAGACCATTAATAAAGGAAGGTCCTTATTGCTATCTGGGAAATGAGGTTCTTGAGAATTCCTTTAGAAAAGAAGAGAGAAATGTTGTTATTCATCTATCATGTTAATTTTAGTGAATAATTCTCTTTATGGATAAATTGAAGTAGTCTTTTGCTACCTGCTAGGATTCAGGGGCAATGTTTTCCTCTGTACTTCCTTTTGAATGGAGAGTTACATAGTTAAGAAATTTGTTAACTCTGCAGATTACATAGTATCTATTTCCATCAGAAACCCATAGCTCCTAGAGTCCATTCCAAAGATACAATAAAATGTAGAATGTGTTGAAACAAATGAAAACTTTCATTGCATTTTACTGGTATAAAACTTGTTAGGAAAATTATAATCATATTTTTCAATTTTTACCAGGCCATCAACACTGGAAACAGTTATTACCAGCTATCAGATATTTATCACTAACAAATTATACATTTTATAATTTGTTTTATAATTATATATCACTAACAAATTAAATATTATATATGTTCGTTCTTATTCTGGATTATATGTGCTTACTTAGTTTTCAATTAACTTTTCACTATTATTACACATTAATGAGCTATTTTCACATCCTTCATCATGTTTACCACTGAGTGGAGGCACAGTCAAACTAGAGGCTGTTAAGACTGGTATCAGAGCACCAGTACTGTTAGTAAGGACGGAATTTACAACACCAAACTAGAAGAAAATTTCATTTTCTGCAAAAGCAGAAAAAGCATGGAACTTGCCAGAGTTTTCTTCCAGTGTACCAATTGTGTATGTGTGTGTGTGTGGAAGAAAGAGAGAGCGTGCACACATACACTCATGTGTGTAATTTCTGAAAAAGAAAAAATACAAGACATTGGTCATTTCTGCTTGTGTCTGAGGTCGTGCCATTGTTTGAATGAACCCCTATCTTCTCAGGTATTGAATCTCTTCTGTGACTGTAAGAACACCTCCACTTGCTATCCATTTAACTATTTATTCTCTAGTTCTCTGGATATCAACATGTAGAAGAATGAAAATAGACCCATATCTATCACCATGCACAAAACTCAAGTCCAAATGGATCAAAGACCTCGACATAAAGCCAACCACGCTGAACCTTATAGAAGAGAAAGTGGGAAATACACTTGAACACATTGGCACAGGAGACCACTTCATAAATGTAACTCAGAAGAACAGACACTGAGAGAAACAATTAATAAATGGGACCTCCTGAAACTGAAAAGCTTCTGTAAAGCAAAGGACATGGTCAACAAGACAAAACAACAGCCTACAGAATGGGAAAAAGAGGTCTGATCTCCAAAATATACAAAGAACTCAAGAAATTGGTCATCAAAAGAACACATAATCCAATAAAAAAAATGGAGCACAGACCTAAACAGAGAACTCTCAACAGAGGAATCTAAAATGGCTGAAAGACACCTAAGGAAATGTTCAACATCCTTAGTCATCAGAGAAATGCAAATTAAAACAACTCTGAGATTCCATCTTACACCTGTAAGAATGGCCAAGATCAAAAACGCTGATGACAACTTATGCTGGAGAGGTTATGGGGAAAAGGGAACACTCTTGCATTGCTGGTGGGAATGCAAGCTGTTACAGCCTTTTTGGATGTCAGTATGGTGATTTCTCAGAAAATTAGGAAACAACCTTCCTCAAGACCCAGTAATACCGCTTTTGGATATATCCAAAGGATGCTCAATCATGCCACAAGGACATGTGCTCAACTATGTTTATAGCAGAATTGTTTGTCATAGCCAGAAACTTGAAACAACTTAAATGCCCTTTGGCTGAAGAGTGGATACAGAAAATGTGGTACCTTTACACAATGGAGTACTACACAGCAGAAAAAAAACTGACATCTTGAATTTTGCAGGCAAATGGATGGAGCTAGAAAACATCATTTTGAGTAGGTAACCCAGACACAGAAAGACAATTATCACATGCACTCACTCATAAGTAGTTTTTAAACATGAAGCAAAGAAAACCAGCTTACAAATCACAATCCCAGAGAACCTAGACAACAATGAGGACCCTAAGAGAGACATACATAGATCTAATCTACATGTGAAGAAGAAAAAGACAAGATCTTCTGAGTAAACTTGGAGCATGGGGACCTTGGGAGAGGGTTGAAGGGGAGGAGAGAGGCAGGGAGGGGAGCAGAGAAAAATGTAGAGCTCAATAAAAGTCAATTAAGAAAAAGAAACGAAGACAGACAAAAAGAATTTTTTTTCAAAAGAGTACGAGAAACACATACAGCGCCTCCCACACACATGTGCAAACATAAACATACAAAACCAGAAAGTATAATATATCAAAAAAGACCAATAGGACTAGAAAATACCCAAACAAAGCAATGTGAGAACCAAAACAATCTTCAACAATATCATGGAGTTCATTTTGTATTGGCCATCTACTAACTAAGGGCTTGTACTTAAGTGTGGTTTGTGTCCCCTGGGAGATTCTATCAGAGAAAGCATTTTTTTTTTTTCTGTGAAAGCAGATATCAAGAGGAGATAGCCTCTGGGTTAAGTATGGGAGCTTGTTTTTATTACCTTTTATGTACAAAGCAATTGACACCAATTTATTTTGATATACACTATCATAGGATGGATATAGCAGGATTCACTTGTCTAGAGCTTTCCAATAAAGGTACAAGAGTTTAGAGAAGCAGACACGATTCAGTTGGTAGAGTTCCAACCCAGAGCCTGCCTGGAAGGTCTGGGTATGAGGATGGAAGCACTTCCAACCCCAGCCCTTGGGAAGGAAGAGGCAGACTCTGAAGCTGCCAAGAGACTCTCATGCTTCTCTCTACCTTTTGTTTTGACTTAGGGTTCCATCCTCTGGTCTCTACATACATTTTCATACACATGGGAGTACACAGGAACACATATACACTTGCATACACATAAATGCATACAGGCATGCACACACACACACACACACACAAATGAATTTAAAGGACAGATTTTAAGCACATCACTATACAACAGCCAAGCTTCCCAACCCGTGAAACATGATAACTGTCAGGTGAATAACTTCTGAATGAAAGGGGTGTGTATGAAGAACCATGGAGGACAGAGGCACAGTCAATGCCATGTGAACAGAGTGTGAGGGTGGCTTGCACATGGAACTAATATCCACTGTGCTGTGCCAGCTTGTCAGGACCCAGATGGAACTGTCTCTGTCTACTTTTTATTGTTGTAGCAATCAATCATGCATGTGACAGCTAAGCTACAAAGAGTATTTGCAAAAATAATTTCATATTCTAATGTAATTTCTATTGCCCTTGTTATCCTTGGAAATAATGCTACTGTGAAACTAGAAATGCAGGGACTGAAAATACATAATTCACAATCAATGGCACAGAGGTTAGTATGGACCAATATCAATAAAAACAGTCACCATGGATTTTTAGAACTGGCATCATCAAAATCAAGCATAAGTCATCAAAAGCCAAAACCAGTTAGAAAAATAGTTGTACGTTGACTTCATTTCCTCACTAAACATTTTTTTTTCAAAGAACCAACAAGAGATACACGGGTGGTAAAACTGACCCTGAGAATTTGCAAGGATTTCACCAGTCACAACAAGTGGAGTGGACAGAGTAGGGGGCAGGGATCCAGTATTCACACATACTACAAATGGATAAAATACAAAATAAGACAAATTTTAGTAAACAGCCGGAAAAAATTGATCACATGGTATAATAAAATCATTAAAAAGTAGAAAACTTTATGTACTGCTGGTTGAAGTATAAACTCTGCATCTCAGCTTGTTTTAAGATATTAAGAAATGTGCTATTTTTAAAAAATATTTATTTACTTATTTATTATGTATACAGTGTTTGTCTCCATGTCTGTCTACAAGCCAGAAGAGGGCATCAGACCTTATTATAGATGGCTGTAAGCCACCATGTGGTTGCTGGGAATTGAACTCAGGACCTCTGGAAGAACAGTCAGTGTTCTTAACCTCTGAGCCATCTCTCCAGCCCGGAAATATGCTATTAATTGGATTAAAAATTGATAAATTAAAAAAACATACCACTTAGGATGTGTTGAGTAAATTGATACATGTGAAATCAATACACCTTAAAGATATGTTGGCAAAATATCACCTGAAGAGCTTTGGGAAGTACCCAGGAAATTTGTATGCAGGTCTACTCTACTCTTGTAGCCAGACTGAACCCATGGCAACCTAAACAAAAGACAAGACACCAATATCAGATTAATCCCGACCTACAAAGGTGCTGAGTGATAAACAAAAGACTTTGGGCCAGCTTCCCTTTATCTGCCTTGACCCAGGACTTCAGTGCCATCCTCTACACAAGAAGACCTCCATCTTGGGGAGAGGATATTTTAGGACACCAGTTCTCCTTTCTTTGATGTGAGAATTATGGTGGTTTGAAGGGAAATGTCCCCTTAGGCTCATATGGAGTAGGATTATTAGGAGGTGTGGCTTTGTTGGAGTACCTGTGGTCTTGTTGAAGGAGGTATGGCCATGTTGGAGGAAGTTTGATCTTGTTGAAGGAAGTATGTCACTGGAGGTAGGTTTTGAGATCTCAGATGCTGAAGTCAGGCCTAGTGGCTCACTGTCCCTTCCTGCTGCATGCAGATCCAGCTGTAGAACTCTCAGCTCCTTACTCAGTATCATGCCTGCCTGCATGCTGTCATGAAGATAATGGCCCAGTCCTCTGAAACTGTAAGCCAGTCCCAATTAAATGCTCTCCTTTATAAGAACTGCCATGGTCACAGTGTCTCTTCACATAGAAACCCTAAGACAAGAAGGAAGGCTTTGTTCTGCCTACTTGGAAACCATAATCCTCTATTGACAGAAGTACCTGCAGGCGGGAGTTCCCCAGAGGTGAGCAACAGAGGTCTTTGGCTCTGAAGCATGGTTGTCAGGCATCTTATCTGAAAATAAGAAAATGATCTAATTCCACTTAGATGAGCCGCATACATTTTATCAATCCATCCATCCAGGTAGGCTAGACTGTTAGATTCATCCAAAATCTTAGTCATCCTACTTAACTTGGGCCTACTGCTGGCTCACAGGGCCCACTAGGGGCCTGGATAACTCTCCAGGACATAGAAACTCTATGCTCTAGCTGGGTATTCTGAGTATGGGCACCACAACATGAGGTCTAAGAGGTGAAAGTGAGATACGGTAGAATCATAAGCTTTCCATTGCCTCTACCAATGTGGTGTTACACTGCGAAATGGCTAGAAAATGCTGTTTTCCATGTATAAAGTGCAGACATTGCTGATGGTAGTATTGCCTACTGTACACAGAATAGTAAATTACCCATGCATTTCTCTATTTGCCTGCCTACTTATCCATCCATATATAAACAAACCTTGGTGAATAAATAAACATGTGTATATTTTATTAACATTTTGGGAAGTACCCCTGTAATCAGAACAGTAAAAGTATTTCTTTTGTGACTTGCTCATGAACACCAATTAAATTTAATTGTAATACGCTTACAAACTCAAGACTCATTAAACCAATCCAATAAATTAGGAAGGGCATGAGAATGTTAACCGACCATGATTGCCAGCCTGCTGTGCTCAGCTGTGCCATGGCAGGTGGCGCCAACACCGTTGTATGTCAGTATCTATTTTGGTTGGATTGCCTTGGCAGGTGCGCTAATGTGGTTGTGTGCTTGTATCTATTCTGGTTGGATGGCTTTGTTGCAGAAACCCTGTAAACAGCACTTTCCTTTTCTTCAAGTACGCATGCAGTGGGTTCTCAAAGCCTTTTCTGCCCCAAGTGTCGAAGTTATTCTCTGTCAGGTCACTTACTCAGGCAAACGACACAGGTACAGTCTGCAGATTTCAACTCTCACAGCGCATTGCCTCATTTAAACTTCCTAAGAGCTCTGTGAGTTAGGGTTTATAATCTATTACTTACGAGGATATGAAATTTAATTCATCTTAGAAAGGGCACTTGGTTCCCCAGGCTGGGTCATTTGTCCACTGCCACAAGAATGAGACATTGTTAGAATTCAAAGTAGCTCCTATTAGTAACAGGTCTTTTTCATCATCCTTTGATCCTGGTCAGAATTCTCCAGTAGATATCACACGGACATCTTTATTCTCTGGAATGGAGTTTGCTATGACTCAACGGCATACAGATGGGCCGTGAAAAAGATAAATGGACCAGACAACTCCTGACAAAACCAAGGCTGCTTCCTCATTCTGCTTGGCCATCATGTCAGTGCTGGCTGCCACGAGGGTCCCATGGACAGTCACTAGAGAAGTCATTGAGTTCTTGGTGTCCTTCTCTTTGTTTCCCAAACAGTTCATAAAAACCTGTGCTTAAGAAAGTTTCTCAGCATGAAGGCAAAGCCGGCACCCTAATCACTCCGTTGCCGCTTTAAGAAATATCTAATAATAAATATGCTGAGGGTCAGTGTGGACTTTCACACCTAACCAGATGGTGATGAAATAATGTTCAACTCAGGACAAAGTGAGAGAGCATTTCTTTCTCTTCCCACAGTACTTTAATTTGAAATGATCCTCTAAAAAACAAATTGCTTAAAAATAATCCCATTTGTTTTCCACATATTTGGAGGTTTTCCAAACTCGAAAGGACAGGAAAGCATAGACTAATTTTAGAAATTAAAGAGCAGGCTTATATGATTGGCTGGAGAATATGGTAATCATTGCTACACATATATACACCACAGTACTGGCCTCAAGTTTTAATTGAAAATATGGCTATTGATAGTCATTTCTCTTCATCTAACATCCTATTATTTTCCACTAAATAAAAGAAAATCATATTCCTGAAGATACTAAAAAAGCTTTTATCAGAAAGATACATTTTACTGGATACATTAATTTATTTTAATTAATATAACAAAATAATGGAAGTAGGCTAACTTTGTAAACTAAAATAATTTGGTTTTTGCTTTTTTGAAAGATCATGGATATTGTGGCAGAATCTGCTAGGTTCTGATGCCAGCCTCGTGATAAACAGTGTTGCAATACCCAAAGAGCATATAGAAAGCAGAGAGCAACTTGGAGATTGAATTTGCTCTCTGTCTATGAAATCCTGGGATTCTGTGAACTCCCCTTTTGAGGGCAGCTACCACAATGAACTAAGGACCTTACACCTCGTAAGGAGCTTTCATCCCTGACACACGATGGACAAAAAGTCCCTCACATGAAACCGTGGGAGACAAACTCCATCTGAACAGCACTAGAGCCCATACTGCTCTCAATTTAGAATTGTACAGTATAGCGCTGAGGATAGAAAGGCCTAGAAGCTCTGAGAGCATCCTCAGCTCTCGGCCACATGCAAATATGTTCACTAATGTGCCAGTCAACAGTTTTTATTTATTTGTTTGCTTGTTTTACATTCCAGCCACAGCTTCCCCCTTCTCCTCTCCACCCATCCCCCCCAGCAACACCCTCCCTCTGTTCTCACCCCCCAATCCACTCCTCCCTTGTTTCTGTTCAGAAAAGGGCAGGTCTCCCATGAGTATCAACAAACCGTAGCAACCAAGCCTTAGCAAGACTAAGCATCTCCCCATGCGTCAAGGCTAGGCAAAGCAACCCAGCATGAGGAATAGAGTTCCAAAAGCCTGCAAAACAGTCAGAGACAGCCCCTGTTCTAACCTCCAGGAGTCCCAAATTGGACCAAGCCACACATATGCAGAGTGCCTAGGTCAGTCCCAGGCAGGTTCCCAACCATCAGCTCAGTCTCTGTGAGCCCCAGTGAGCGCAGACTAGCTGACTCTGTGAGCCTTCCCGTGGTATCCTTGACCCCTCTGGCTCCTACAATCTTTTAGCCCCTTCTTCTGCAAGATTCCCCAAATGCCACCTAATATTTGGCTGTGGGTTTGCATCTGTTTCCATCTGTTGCTGGATGCTGCTGCTCTTGTTACAACTGGGCTAAGCAACAATCTGGTCACAGGAGATGTCCAGTTCAGGCAGCATATCCTACTATTGCTATACTCCCCACCCCAACCTGATCATTCATGCTCCCATTCCCACCCACCCCCAGTCCACCCACAAGATCTCCTCCACTTCCCCTTTCCAGGGAGATCTGGGTATCCCCTCATGAAGCCTCCCTGTTATCCAGTCTCTCTGGGTCTGTGGATTGTCCAGCTCAACATTTTGAAACTTCCAAAGTAAGTAAGGATATTGAAGAATCAGATCATGCAAACACTCTAATGACATCTCTAGTTCTGTGAGTAATGTCAGCCCTCTCACAGTTGAGCAGAGAAACTTGTGGGCAATCTAATCCTATCAGGACTTGGTGAACATGAGTGGCAATGGGGGCTTTACGTAGGATTGGGGTGATAATTCAAGTTACCTAGAACTGGCAGGCATTCACAGCTTAATGTCTGCTGGCAGCACCCACAGTACCTTTCCCTGTAAGATTCAGCTTACATCAGATACAGAAGGTTGAAAATTATTAATATGCCATTGGTGGCAAATAAAAAGTGACTTCCTTAGAAACCAGCCAAGACTAGATCCCTCAGAGATAGCTGAGATTTATGCATGCCTCCCAGTATCCCCCTGGATGACACCAGATTCTAATGGCTTTGTGTCCTAAGTCTACCATTAGCAGTGCAAACCACCAGTTCTCTGTGTAAAGCAACTGCAATGACACATGTTCTTTTACTCAGACAATCCCAATGATGTGTTTATCCAAACAGCTTCTGTTTCTATGGCAGAGCAAGCCCAGTGGCCTAGTGCACAAGAAATGAAAGACACCAGTTGCCCGGGAACATCTATTCTCAGTGTCAGAGAGCCTTCCAGCAATAACTTCTTTCAAATAAGCAGAAGGCCCATATTGATATTTTTCTAAGTATTCTTCAGAGGGTATTATGTAAAGGATGAGATGTGAGGGAAAGAGAGGCCATCCAACTCTATCAGGTGATCAGTCCCTGCTGACCTGACAGATTCTAGAATACCTTGAAAATATTTAGCTGAGTGAGTACCATACTTTTCTAGATATCCTTCACATAGCTCAATGTTGGCAAAAATTATGTTGAAGAATTTATTATATATCTATTGTAGTGAACAGTTTATACATTAGAGACAGCCAACCTACAAGCGTTATGCCCTATCTCTGGGGAAAAGACATGCACCCAGCAAGATGAGAATGTGGGCTGCAGAATGTCTTTTCATATGCCTGTGGATTCACTGGACTCTTCCTTCTGCAGCCATCACAGTAGCCTCTCTGCTTCAGCTCTCAGGCTAAGTTCTCCTACCTGACATTGGTAGAAATGACTGTAGGAAACATCTGGTCTACCTCTTTGGAAAGCTGTGGATAGAGCTATACCAGGAATCTTTATGTCAGGAATCAGAGCAAGCAGCTGTCATTGCCATTGTCTCATGGCTCCCACAAGGCATTGGGAGTATACAAAATGTTTAGAGCTGGTCTAAGGGCTTTTGAGCCAGTTGCTTGTCCAGCAGTATTGTAAAGGCAGGCAATTGTCTAATAGGTGACAATGGGGGAACCAAATTTTCCCATCCTTCAACATATGTACTAATAAGAAAATAAACTTCAAAAGAGTGCTTATGTAAAGAACTTAACATTAAATATCATTATGTCCCGTCATGCCTTAAATGTCACTAACATGTTCATAGTTCCCAGTATAGTACCTGTAATATGTCTCTAAAAAGTTTATCATTCCCATTCCCTTCTCTCCACCAAAACCCTCCCATTTATGCTCTTCTCTTTTCTCTGTTTCAAATTCATGGTATCTTTTTCTTCTTTAATTGCTGTTATGTACATACACATGTATATACAGCTGATTACCTCAGTGTGCATGTGCTTAGAAAGCTCTGAGCTGAGTGGGGGCTCAGTGCATGAAGTTCTTGTTGCGGAAGCATGATGCCCCAAGTTTGATGTACAGAATCACTATCCCCTACCCTCGGGGGAAAAATTCAGGTTAGATGCTGCAAGTTTGTTATCCTAACACTAAAGAAGGAGACAGGAATATATACACGTACATCATACACATACATAAAACTGCCTTAGACACAGAAACACACATACAGGCAAAGAAGATAAAATAAGTCATTTAAAAATATCCCTGTACTATTTCTGTAATAAATAGCACATGAAATTAACAGAACTTTCATATAATCAGGTATGTTCACATTGTTCAAGTCTTTCAGTTATCTGTCATTTCTGACCACTGATCACAATCTGAATTAAACAAAACCTATGCACTGGAATTAGTTGAAGGGATTCTGAAGTCTCTTTTCATCTCTCGTATGCTTTCAAATAAGTTTCTAGTTCTCTTTAAGTGGGTAACTTTTTCTGCCATCATCTAAGGCAGTGTCAATTAGAGCCCGGCGAATTGCCTAATGTGTTTTTCTGAATTTGCATTTTTCCTCATCTTGGACTTAGAACTATATTTGGATTCAGTTTCAGGTTCAGATTCTCAGAAAATGATTTCATCTGTATCTCCAGTTCTTGTAGAGATTCTGTTTCTAGTTCTTTCGATGGTAATAGGCAACACTTGGCAGATTCTGCCTCTATGATTTCACAGGAATCCAAAATATGCAGATTATAATTTCTGTAATTCTTAATTTGATACTTGAAATTTGTCAATTAACTAAAACTTCATCTTACCAATTATTTACTCTTACATAGAGTTTGTTCATTAAAATCTGAGAAATTTTAAATCCATCCTTTTTAGCAGAATTCAGACATTCTTCTTTAGCATCCTACACAAAGATTGATATGAAGGTCTTTTATTTTTATTGTATGATAGACTCCTATCTTTTGAGTCTATTTTCTGTGCTATTTAATTACTTTCTTTTTCTAATACTATTAATTTGGTCTTTAAAAAGTTATTTCACAATTTTCTTCATGTTTGGTCACATACCCAGTCCCACTTTCCCCCAGTCCTGCTGAAAACCCCTGATATGTCATACCTTCCCAACTTTATGTTCTTTCTTTATAATCTTCCGGATCCAGTTATGGCTGCCTTTGTGCTCATGGGTGTGGGGACATCTAATGGAACTTGGGCCATCTACTCGTGGCTATACCGTAAAGAAAAATGAGTCCCTTTTCACAGCTGCCATTTGCTAACAGCACTTCAGCATTCCATCTGTGGGTGGGACTTCGTGTACCCCATCACTGCTGGATTTCAACTGACTTGAGCTTCTCTAGGAAGCCACAGCTACAGAGGCCATGTTGTATCCAGAGACAGTGTTTTTATAGCATTCTATCCTTCATCTCTTAAATTCCTCCCAAACCCTCTTCCATGACATTTCCTAGGTTTTGGGGATGGAAAGTTGGCATACATGTCCCATACATGTCTCATTTAAGACTTAGTACTCTCAATCTCTTACTCCCAGCACTTTGTTCAGCTATGAGTCTCAGTAATAACCATCAATCATTGCCAATAGAAGCTTATTTGACCAGTCTTGAGGCAGCATAAATCTATTGAGATAAATTTAAATATTTACAAGGCAGTTTGACATGACCATATATCAAAACAATCGTAAACCAGTGCGAACAACACCAGACGATGACCACCCTAGCTTTCTCCTTTTCACCTTCTTTATAGAACCAGGTTCTTGTGAAACATGCCTCAAAGCCAATCAGAATGTGTTTGGTTACTCCTGTGGTAGTCATGTCACTATTGTTTGAGTGGGCACATCTTGGTTGACAGGTCTGTACTGTAGCAGGTAGGGGTCATTACTAGGTAGGACCATTGATGACCTCTCTTCCAAGAGCCAGCAAAGCACCTTGCAGCAGTATAAAATCTGGTCAACAGGGGACACATTCCCCAGTAAGTTCCAGGTTGATTTCTCTATACCCTACAACAAACGTTTGCGGTGGCTTCAGCAGTAAGATCTTAGCTTATTGTAAGTAGTTATGTATAGGCAACCAAGAGAAATGGAAATAGCCTGTGTTTTGTTTGGGAGATCCCCAGGCCTTTATTAAAATTAATTTTTAGTTAGCTTACAGAATATTGGGTTTTAGCTGTGATTCATACATCCTTTTATTTTAACTAATACATCCCTCATTCCCCTTCTCTCCTACCACCCTTCTCCCACTCAAACCTTTAATGCTTAGTATCCCTTCTCTTTTTTCATATAATACGGATTCTACTATCACTTCCGACTACATTTTTAATTGCATCACAAGAAAGTACATTTCATTATGGCTTTTATACTCTTCCTTTTGGTTAACCCTGCTTCCCACCCTCTCATTCCTGGAATCTCCTGCTCCTTTCCATACTTAAATCTTTCTAATCCCAGTATTGCTCTCTGCATTCACCTATATTCTACCATCTTCCTTTCTTCAATGAGTCTCACTCCCAGTGACCTTCCTGGATTCTATGTGTTTTACAAGTTAAATATAAAAAGCAATATTTGCAGCTAGGATCCACATATGAGAGATAATATGTAGTGTTTGTCTTTCTAGGCCTAGGTTCCTTCACTCGGCATAATTTTCCCCAAGTTCCTCCTATTTACCTGAAAATTTTGTGCTTTCATTATCTTTATAACTAATATTCCAATGCGTATATGTACCACATTTTCATTATCTATCCCTCAGCTGATAAACTCCAGGATGGTCCCATTTCCTACTACTTGAACAGGGAAGCAATGAACATGGAAGTGAAAAATGTTTATGGTAGGATGCAAAGTTCTTTAGGTATATGCCCAGGGGTTCCATAGCGGAGTCATATGGCATCTTTGTTGTTCTGCTTTGCTTTTTGTAATCTCCGGACTGATTTTCAAGGTGGCTACTTTACCTTATACTCCTATTAACAGGTATAAGAGTTCCCCTTTACCACCTCCATACCAACATTAGTTGTCATTTGTATTTCTAGTGACAGTCATTCCAACTGGGGTGAGATGCCAGCTTAGAGCAGTCTTAGTATATAACTTTCCAAGGGAAACTTCTTAAAAGTAAACACTTCTTTAAAGTGTTTGCTAACCATCCGTAGTTCTTTTTAGAACTTTCTTTTAAGTTCTGCCACCCATTTTTGTTTTATTTGACTTTGGGGAGAGCAGTGGACTTTACTGATCATATTCAAGGGAACAGGGCTCCCTAAACCCCAACCTATCTTCTTCTAGGACTCTCATATGGAGACTATGAGGCAAGATGCTTAGCATGTTGGAGGCTGAGTTGGAACAGGGATCCCTCAGCACCTGAGGGCCCCTCTCTCCTTCTCATATTCTTGCTTAAATTGAGCTGTATGCTTTTTTGATATGGAAGAAAAGAAGATCAAAGGTAGCCAAAGAAACCCTAAACAAAATGTATACCTGACTTTAAATTAGACCATAGAGGCATAGTAATGAAAAGAGTATGGTACCAGCACACTGGTAGAAAAGTAGAGTAATGGAATAGAAGGGAGTCCCTAGAAGTCCATTCTACTGCAGTTATATGTTTCTTGCCAAAAATGCCAACAATATAGCAGAGAGAAAAGAGTCAATTGTGTAAGAAGCCATGAGTATCAATACAAATTGCATAAGGACACCTGGGTATCAACACACAGAAAAATGAAGTTAAATATTTCACTTTTATTATAAACAAAACTGAGCTCTAAATGGATCATAAGCCTGATACCCTAAAACTTCTGGAGGATGAGGGAGTACACATCAACCTATTGGTACAGGATGAAGGTTCTTAGTAGCACAGGAAATATGAGCAACAACTGACAAGTGAGATCTCGTGAAGCTTAAAATGTTCTGCGCAGCAAAAGAAATTGTCAGTCGAGTAAAGAGGCAGCCCACAAAACAGAAAGAAATTCTTACCATTCATATATCAAACAGAGGACTTTTGTCTAAAATGCAAAAGAGCTCATTTAGGGTATTGTCTTTAGGATATTCAAATTATCCTACCTCTAGTAAATCAAAGCCCCTTTAAGCTTGTCAGGGCGTTTCTGTGATGCAGTCTCGGTAATGTGCTTTCCTTCTAGTGCAACAGTATTCCCAGGGTTGGATGCATTGCATTAGCTGCTCCTTCCATATCTCTCATGGCTCTGATTTATGCTGTGGGTGACATGGTTAGCCACATGCTAAGCATGCTGCTGTTCCTTGTTATTGAGCTGGTCATTCTTTCTGGGCCTTTTTTGGAGGGCATACAGTGAGGAATATATGTATTGTCTCAGAAAAATTAGACCATGAACTTGGCTATTTAAACTTAACTTACTATTTTAAGGCTTTAACTTAACCTCTCTAGTTCTATTTTAAAAGGCATCTTATAAATTTATTTGTTTTATAATTGTACAGCATTTATGTGATGCGAGCGTTTTGTCACCTTACACCCACCTCATGGATAAAACATACTTTTAATTTCTCATGAAATATATTTTGATCATATTCTTTCCCTTCCTCCAACAACTTTCAGATCCTATTGTAAACTTTTTCCTTGCTGGCTTCTATGTTTGTCTTAAACGGACTCTCTTGCAGGAGATATGACTCAGTGATGGACTGCTCACTTTATAAAGGCCCTGGGTTCCATAGCCAGTCCCCCCAAATGAACCGACTATCCTCAGACCCCTCGTAATACTAGTTACTTTCCTTTAAATGACTTAGTCACAACTAGCAACTATCGGTTTCTTTAAGTCCTTGATATTTATCTTCCTTATGTGAGTCCACAAGGGACAATGTTTTCTTCATTCTCTGAGGCATGCACAGCAATTAGTACAAATCCCAACACATGGTAAAGTCCCAATAAATAAAAAGTAAAAGTTTTCTTCTCCTTGAACTCACAGAGATCCGCCTGCCTCTGCCTCCAGAGTGCTGGGATTAAAGGTGTGCGCCACCACAGCCAGCTGAAGTTAAAGTTCTAATGCTATCTGAACAGTAAGAAGCAATGTTCAGTCCTCTCATCCTAGGCGTGCATCTTTGTCAGTTGCTTCTACTCTTTACTCTTTGGGGGCCTGCCACCCGGCTCCCAAATAAATAACACAGAGGCTTATTATTATTTATAAATTCCCTGCCTTAGCTTGGCTTCTTTCTATCCAGCTTTTCTTAACCTAACTATTGCATCTACCTTTTGCCTCTGGGCTTTTACCTTTCTCTATTTTTGTACATCTTTTCTTTCCTTCTTATTCTGTGACTGGCCCCTTTCTCGATCCTTCATCTCTTCCTCCCAGATTTCTCCCTCTATTTATTCTCTCTGCCTGCCACCCCAGCCAGCCTTTCTCTCTGCCCAGCTGCTGGCCACTCAGCTATAGACAGAAGTTTCTATCCTGCCTGGTACCACGGTGGTCTAGTCCCAAAAAACACACAGAGGCCTATTAATTATGAACTGTTTGGCCTATTAGCTCAGGATTATTGTTAACTAGCTCTTACAACTTAAATTAACCCATAATTCTTATCTATGTTTAGCCACATGGGTTGCTGCCTTTTCTCAGTGCAATATTCTCATTGTGCTTCATTTGTCACTCAGTAACAACTACAGACTGAGACTTTCCTCTTCCCAGAATTCTCCTAGTCTGGTTGTCCTGCCTATACTTTCTACCTGGCTGCTTGCCAATCAGAAATTTATTAAAACAATACAAGTGACAAATCTTCACAGGGTACAAGAGCATTATTCCACAGCATTCATCTCTTTATTAGACCAATCAGGTATTTTAGACAGGTAAAGTAATACAACTTCACATAGTTAGACAAATGCAATATAAAAGAATGCAACACATCTTTGCATCAAAACTACTGTTACACAGCATAAACGGAGTGCATCTTAAATTATTGTTACACGACAGTGTAACAATCTTACACAAATGATTTCAGAGGCAGTCTCACCTCCTCCCTCTTACTTCCACCCTGCTCCAGCAAAAATTCCTTGCATGTAGAGTAACCAAACCTGGGTTTCTGAGGTCGTTTGAGTTTAGTCTTTTGCTGTGTATGAACAGACAAGACAAAGATCAATGCACAAATGAAGTACAACTTGAGATGACATTTCTAAACACTAATTTTCCCTCCAAACATCTTGAAATTCTTAAAGTCACTCTGAAAAAGATTACTATGAACAGGGCTGAAGGAAGCATCAGTAGCTTCCCAGAAAATAAGGGAAGTCAATGCTTGAGTGACAGCAAGAAGCATGATGGATACAGTCTCCAAGGGGATAGATACACCAATGTCTTCCCTTTAATGTCAAAGACCACAGATAAACTCCACTGCCATTAATAAAGGTCTCCCTAGGCCTAGCAACAGGAGAAGTTTCCCAGTCTTTTCAGACCACAGATAAGTAATTTAACAAGCAGAGTAAGTGTGAAAGATATCAGAGCCCCAGGGCAGCTATATAATCCCTAGAAGTCACTAGTGAGGGATTATAGCCTGGCATTCTACTCACACAAAAGACCTTGCTATCACAGCCATGACCTAGATAAGTGTTACTGTGACACTAATGAAAAAGCCATTTAATAAGGTGCACACATGCATGCACACAGACATGTGTACACACACACACACACACACATACACACAAAGAGAGGAGACAGCTTTATTTAAAAATCACCGTGATGCTGCCTGACATTATTTAATTGCAATGCTTTCTTAACACTTTTGTGTGATTCCTATGCTTAAAAATCAATAAAATTATTTTATGAAGTGTTGCTTTTAAAAGAGCTAAAGAGCCATTTTTATTTTGTTTTCAATATACTAAAATATGCCTCAATGATACTGAGAAAAACAATTTAAAAAACTATGTAGGGAAGTTGGAATTTTTAATCTCTGTTGCCCACCAGAATGAAGAAGACCTTTCAAGAATCTTTAGCCCATTATCCCTGGAAGAAAACTCTACACCACACCAAAGCAATTTACCAAAGAAAGAGATTACTTGGGCTCACAGTTTCAGAGGGAGCATCCATTATGGCAGGAGCCACAGCAGCAAGTAGCAGACATGGCTGGCAGGGGCTGGCGGCTGAGAACTCTCATACTTAACTACAAACACAAAGCAGAGAAAGAGAGAGAACTGTAAGATGGGTGAGGCAGTGTCCTCCCACAATAACACACTTCCTTCAGCAACACTTCCACCAATGGGTGACCAAGTATTCAAACACCCAAGCATATGGGAGACACTTCTCATCCAAACCACCCCTACCAGCTTCTCATTCCCTCCTTCCCACTTGCCCTTGTCCCTTTCCCTAACATATCTCCCTCCAGTTTCAAGTCTTTCATTAGTTTTCAACCATTGAGACTGACTAATGCTTCCCACATGTACTTCACTGTGAGAGTCTCCATTATGACGATTTCAACAGTCATTCCCCAAAGCAAGGAGAATGTTTATTTTCTAGGCGCCATCAGTAGCCAATAGTTCCCTCACCTATGCGTGGGGCCTTGGAACCCTTTCTTCTCCATGGTAGAACTTTCAATTGGCTTGAACTTGTGAAGGTGCCCACAGTTGCTGAAGTCATGTGAGCAATAGCTACATCATGTCGTTTTGTGCTTGTTAAAGGAAAGCCCACAAAGCAGATGTGACAATTCTAAACATGCACACTAAATACCAGTACATCCAATTTCCTAAAACAAATACTACCAGACCTACAAACTACAGATTAAGCCTAATGCAGTGATAGTGCTGACTTCAATACCTGGCTCTCAAGCACTTTGTGAATAGATGCTTAAATTCACAGGTAATTATTATACAACTATTTTTAGCGCCTGAGAATTGAAGAGATAAGCATAAGTCTGCAACAACTCATGATCTTCCAGTTACTTTGAAGTAGGAGTGCCAGGAAGCTACAGGCTTTGGGGACAAGCTGTCTTGCTAAGAGTCATAGCTCTGATACATAATAACTTTTCAATCTTGGATGCATTTCTTAATGAACTTGTACCTCAAATAGAAGTTAATAATAGCTCTTACCACATACACTTATTGTCAGAACTGAATGGGTGACTAAGGAAAACTGCTTAAAGCACTGTTTTGACATTGCAATCACTGATAAACTTTAACGATTATTATTTGTTGACATCAATCATGAAGCTCAGCTTTACATTCATGACTTTATTGCATCAAGAATCCATGTGCTTTATCAAAAATAGAAGATATTGTATTCAAACTTTAAACAATTAACATCCTTCCTAAATTGGCACCATTGATTATTCTACTAAAACATCATTGAGCAATATTTCATCATTTATATTTTTCTCCTCATCACCAATTTAAGAGTGAATCTTTTGGGGGTATTTCTCTTATAATGAATAGCTTTATAGTATTTTGTTTTTAATACATAATTTTATTTACATATCTAAGATGAAGGATGATTTATTGTATGTTTGCTCTTCTTAAATAGTTGGATTAACTGAAAACAATGCCATCTTCAATTAGACTGGCTAATTTGTTTTCCTCTTTCTCAAACCTCTGTCTCAACTCCACCTGCACGCACTTGGTTTTTGTTCCTTTGATTGGCTTATCCCCCACCACCACCACCACCACCATGCAGTGTTTCCTTGCAGCTTGATTGCAGTATGTCAGAACTGCTGGGCTCTAATCATGAGCCGCTTTTCAAAGATTCAATTGCTTCCCCATAGCTGAATGCTTCCATCCATCCACAGGCTGTTACTGTCAGAAGCCTGCTGCCTCCTCCTGTGAGGAGTTCCCGAGCTCTTTTTCCTTCAGCAACTTAATGAGCACTTGGAATTGTGACTACCTTTTACCTGGGAGGCCAGGCCAGGAATACCTCCAAGCTATCATCTCCTTCCCCAAAATTAGAGAAAGGGGGAGCATTTCCGCTTCCCATCCCTCCATCCTTTCTCCTGGCAGATCTAACAATTCTTTCAGCCCTTGGAAACTAGCTATTACGAATCTTGCATCTCTGCCTCCTGTACAGAACCAAATGTAATTTTTGTGGAAGCGGTTGTGACAGCAGATCTGTCACCTGCCAAAGTGACCAGAATGGGGGAAACCTTCTAGGACTGCAGAGTAGGAAAAATGAGTTGAGTGTACAGACACCATTTGCTTGCAAACTTCCACCTTCAAGATTTCTTTCGCGAGTTTCCTGGCTATTGGCCTTTACTCCTCAAAGACAAATGGGGATGTTCAGTCACACTTTCTTTATGACAATCCCTAACACTCTGGGCACTGGTGGGTATGGCCTATGTAGTAATTCACTTCCTATTTTCCCCCAACTAAGGGAGGCAGAACACAGTATCCATTACACTGTTGCCTTTTAGAATCCATCTGTAGCAACACATCTATCCAACTAGCATCCGAAGAGGGGCCAACTCTCATGAGACTTGTCGCTGCATTACTTGGATTTCTGCAACTTCTCCATTAAGCACTGTGGAAGATTGGGCAAATTCCTTAACCTGTTAGTGACTACCTATGTGCAGAATGTGATACAAGTGGCAAAATTAGTTCCTGGGACTAAATATTGCTAAAATAAGCACACAGCACATTATCAGGAAACTAGTGAGCAATTATTGTTCCAGTCATTAATATAACTGTTACTGTATCCCTAATATTAAACAGGTTTACTTTAAAGAGAAAAAATAATATTCTACCATATCCATTTACATCTCAACGTATCCAGCGAGTAATTTATTAATGACACTTTTAAGGCAACGGAGGGATGGGATGGCTTAGTCGTTAAGAACATGGGCTGTGCTTAGAGGGGTCCTGAGTTCAATTCCCAGCACTGACATGGTGGCTCTTGACCATCTATAACTGTAGTCCCGTGGGATAAAAATCCCTCTTCTGATGTACAAATGTACATGCAGACAAAGCATCCATATACTTAAAGTATTTAAATTAATGTCTCCTTTAAATGTCTATAAATTTAGATATTATAAAATATTCTGAGGTAGATAACCTGGAACAAATATCTTCACACATTTATGGCTACATTCATGTTCTAATTGTGGAGATTTGAATGAGAATGACTTCAGTAGACTTACATATTTGTGTGCTTAGTCCTCAGATGGTACAACTTTTAGGAAATATTAGGAGATACGGCCTTACTGGAAGCAGTGTAGCCTTGAAGGGGAGTCACTGGACGGGGGCTTTGTGACCTTCCAAAAGTTCACAATAGGCCCATTCTCTCTCTCTCTCTCTCTGTCTGTCTGCCTGTGGATCAGGATGTAAAACTGTCAGCTACTCTTCCCACATCATGACCACCTGCTTCCTGTGTTTATGGTCATAGACTAAATTTATAAAACTGTAAACAACCAAATGTTGTCTTTTAAGAGTTCCCTTGTCGTCAAGCGGTGGTAGCACATGCCTTTAATCCCAGCACTTGGGAGACAGAGGAAGGCAAACCTCTATGAGTTCGAGGCCAACCTGGTCTAAAAGAACTAGTTCCAGGACAGTCTCCTGAGCTACAGAGAAACCACGTCTCAAAAGACAATTACTAATTAAAAAAAATGCCTTACAGGTCAATTTGTTTTTGTTTGTTTGTTTTGTTTTTGTTTTTGTTTTGGTGTTGTTGTTTTGAGACAGGGTTTCTCTGTGTAGCCCTGGCTGTCCTGGAACTCACTCTGTAGACCAGGCTAGCCTCGAACTCAGAGATCTGCTTGCCTCTGCCTCCTGAGGGCTGGGATCAAAGGCATGTGCTCCACCACAGCCTAACCTATGCCCTATAGTTGACTTTTATGGAGGGATTTTCTCAATTGACATCCCCACCTTTTAGATAACACTAGTTTGTGCCAAGTTAACATAATGTTATGCCCAAGTTACTGGTCCCCAAATGAATTCACGGAGCCCCATTTCCAATGCAAATTATATGAGAGTCTTTATTGTACAAACTCGAGTTTGGACCACCCATTTCCAGCATCCCAGCACGGTGGGTGAGGAGAGTGTGGCTGCGAGCCCCGGGAAGGGAGAACTTGAAAGGGGAAATGCCATAATCAGGGCAGTTCATGTCCTGTCGTCTTGGGATTGGGTGAGGAGGGCACAGGGTAAGGTAGTTTCTGAAACCATTGGTCAGTTTTTGGGTGCAAAAACCCTAACAAAGAGCCATTAATAGCTGACAAGGTATCTTCAAGGACAGGATACCTCCTAGGAACAACTGGACCTCGTTAAATTTTATGGTTCTGCTCCCTAGCTACTTGTCTATTTTCATGGTATTCTTTTAAATTTCTGCTATCACTGCACATTTCTGGAGTGGAGATTGGCCCCTGTTCATTATATGGCTTAAGATGAAGTTCCTTCTTTAAAACAAAGTTTGCAAAGTCAGATCCTCACAATAAGACTAGCCAGCCCAGCAAAAGATGTATGTATGGCCTTTCCTCCCTTCCACACAAGTCAAAGTACTTGAAATGTACATCAAATTACATACCCTCTCAAAGGAAAAGAAGATGCATTGAAGTCCTAATCTTAGTTTCTGTGACTATGACCTTACTTAGAAATAGGATGCTTCTTGCTGACGAAAACACCACATACCTTGGTGTTTAGCGTTACAGAGAAACGATATTGAGTCTGAGCTGGAAGCTTCCTGCTGCTGGCTAGCTTTCATCGTTCTGGAAAGTGCTGCTAGGGTTGCTGGGAAAGAAAAAGCATCACTGATCTAACGTACCTGTGGACCTTATAAACCACAACACAGAAACTGCCTGGGAAAGACGGTCTGTTCCAGCAGTGGCACAGTTCACATGGTGTAGCCAAGAGCTTTGCGGTTAGATTTGAGACTGGTTTCAAGACAGGAAATTATGCCTACTACTGCAAACCCACTCAAGAGCCTATGACTGGAGCGGTCTTAGGTCCTAGGACTTTACTTTTGTTTAAGCTTAAGAGACAGAATAGCAAATTGCCTTAGGTTTATCTTTAGACCCATGAGAAACGCTACTCCGTTTTCATCAGAGGAGCTTCTCTCTGCAAAGAAGGGTGGCCCTTGTGGGATCGTGCCTACTCAAGGGGATGAGAATGAGTGAGATCTGAGTGAACTGCTCAGCCCTAAATAAGGCATTTACGCCATGCCT
>PVIU01007053.1:0-95315 GCA_004026605.1 Ondatra zibethicus | reverse complement strand
GGTTACCTCACTCAGGATAGCGTTTTCTATTTCCATCCATTTGCATGCAAACTTCAAGATGTCCTTGTTTTTTACCGCTGAGTAGTATTCTAATGAGTATATAATCCACACTTTCTTGATCCATTCTTCCATTGAGGGGCACCTAGGTTGTTTCCAGGTTCTGCCTATTACAAACAATGCTGCTATGAACATAGTTGCAAATACACCTGTCAGAATGGCCAAAATCAAAAACACCAATGATTCCCTATGCTGGAGAGGATGTGGAGTAAGGGGAACTCTCATCCATTGCTGGTGGGAATGCAAACTTGTGCAATCACTTTGGAAATCAGTGTGGCGGTTTCTCAGGAAATTGGGAATCAACCTACCTCAGGATCCAGCAATACCACTCTTGGGAATATACCCAAGAGAAGTCCAATCATACAGCTTTTTTTTTTTAAATGGTGTTTTCCTTTGACATAATTACACAGAACCCTTAGATTGTTTGCTGGTTTGTTTCTTGAGATATGGTCTTTTGCCAAGTAGGTGGGCTTGCTGGCCACTGAGCCATATGTAGTCCCCATTTCTGCTTTGTTTGTGGGGATTGCAAGTCCATACTGCCATAATCGCTTTTTAATGAGAATTTTGGGGATCAAACTCAAGTTCTCATATTTGTCCAGCAAGCCATTTACTGACTGAACTATCTCCCTGGCTCTGCCTCGTAACTTTTAAAAGATCACATGTCAATTATGAATTATGTAATTAACAGAGATCTAGCTTTGAAGTTATGTCAGTACGAGGCTGTTTCACAAATGTCAAGTACTTCGCTGAATTAGGTGAATAAGGTGGACATGAGCCATGCTTAGGTGTTTTAATGACTGTCGTGGGCAGATGGTATAGTTGCATGGCGGGCAGTAGACAGTGAGATTTAAGTTATACGCTAAAACATTCTTTCAAAAAGGAAAGGAATGGAAACCCCTGGGCAACAAATGACATGCAAAAGATTATAACAGCAGCATAAAACTGAACAGTAGTGACACACTCACTCACAGTGATGGCACAGAGCCAGGCCAGTGAAGGCACTGCTGTGTCCCGCAGAGTCAGCTGGATTTCAGAGGCTGAACCAAAGAAAGCCCAGACAGGGTCAAAGACAGAAGCCCAGTAGCCACCTTTCTTGAGAATGCTACTAGACTTGAAGCATATAGGGAAATTTTGTCTCTCATGTGTGATGTCTAGTTTGTGAAAGTCCCTCAAACTAGGCCTTCAGAGCTTGCTTACCTTATATAGGGCTGATTTCAGGGAAAGTTTTTTGCTGATTACGAAGAAAATTATATTTGCCATTTTCATAAAGAAATCACTCGCTCTAGCAATGAATACAAGGTTACAAAGAAAGTCATTTCCTTAACCACCTTGAAGAAAACACATTTCTAGCAGTTTGGCCAACTTTGGATTTGTGGGCAGGGTTTTGTGAATTATTTGACACATGACTAAAATCTTTTATTTGCTCATTGCCTAGAAATTTCTCCAATAGAAGAACCAACTTTGTTTTTGTTCGTTCATAGTCTCCCATGAAATTATCAATGGTGCAGGCAATTTGCTCATCTTTATAGCCAGCAGGATGTGAACAGGAACACACACTTGTTAAAGCTCCATAGCATTCTCAGGCAGTCAGAAATCTTGTCATCAAGTCTGTTATTAATTTTAATTGATACTTGAGAATTTTATTTCAAACTCTAACTTAAAAAATTGTGAATTCCTAGTAAATCTCCCCAAATAAGAACAGTGTTCCTATAGACATAGAACATAGGACATTATTATGCTTCATAAACTAATGGTGTTTTTGGGTGTGTTTCTGAAGTTCTGAATGAGATCATGTGACTTCCCATTTCTTGGACCACTGTGGCAGGGCCCCTCCCCATGACCAGTGCTTGTGCTCAGTGCTGCGTTATCCCCATGCAGTGCTTTATGTGGCTCTAGTTATTATTGTTTATGATAATGGCATTTTAATTGGTGATGTTATACCCTGAGCATCTCGGTGAAAGACCCATAATCAAAAAATGTTATTGTAATAGTTCCTGGAAGGTAAAGCTATAGCTATGGATCCTCAGAGCAGAATTCCTGGGGAAGTTAATTGTACCAAGAATGAACATATTTCCTCTGGGAGCAGTAGGAGGAAAATTAAGAAGGGCATCTTTTTGTTATTTCTAGACCTTCTTACTGCTACAATTGTCTTTGTGACTAACAAATTTTATCATGTATAACATCATTTCTATTTGATCAGAAGCCAATTTGTGTAAGCCATGATATTAATATCATATCGAAGGCATGATCTCAGCTGGTAGAATATACAACTTCCACACATGCACATACTGGCAGGGATTACTTGGTGGTGTGAGGGTTATTTTAGGGCTATTGAATGACAATTAACATTAGTTACTAGGAAAATATTTATAAACAGATGAGTATTCGTATTCATTGTGATTATTACTTTTATGTCCTGATGAACATATTTCTGTCAAAGTCATTTTAATGGAGTTTCCCTGTCTTTGAAAGACAAGAGTAGAACAGAAGCTGGGCGGTGGTAGTGCGTGCCTTTAATTCCTGCACTTGGGAGGCAGAGGCAGGTGGCCTTCTAAGTTTGAGGCCAGCCTGGGCTACAGGTGAGTTCTAGGACAGTCCAGTCTACACAGAGGAGACAAGAATCCATCAATACTTTTTTTTTTCAAGTTAACTGGGAGATGACTTTAAATGCTTCATTGGACTATATCGGGCAAATAATCTTTATATTCCTTCTAGTTATTATTAAAGCAATGACTATGTTTTGGTGTAATCATACAGAGATTAACATCTGTATTCTCACAATTGGATCTTATAATTTAACTTAAAATGAGGCAAACTCTACCTACTATTTACTAATGTGTTTCATTTCTAAGAGAAAGCAGACTATAACTTCTTCCTACTTACCTAGTTTTATAGGCCTCATGAAGATAAATTTATATTTTTAGGATTTTTCTCTTATAAATAATGGCATTGATCTAAGTGGGAAAATACATTAATTCGATAACACATTTTCTGTCTTAAGTATTTGTCTATCTTTTTCTTTCTTTTTTTTGAGATGAGATCTGGTCAAGTATTCTTGATGCTTGGAATTCAGTAAGTACCACATGCTGGCCCCAAACTCTCAGAAATCCCCCCCCCACAGCTCTCTATGTGTTAAGATTATAGTGATGTGCCACTGTACATGAATAATAAAGCTAATAAAAGCTGAGTTAAATTTATGATTACATCAAAAACAAAATCAGTACCCAAAATAGGGTCTTCAAATCTGGAATATGAAAATCATTAAAATCCTTTTAAAGAGATTTATTAACAATGAATTCTATAGGACTCCCATTTTCCCATTATTTTTCAAGGGCTAAAAAGGAGGAAAGGAAAATAATATTTCACCATGAATACATAATACATTTAGATTCCATACTGATGACATTAAGTATGCATTTGTGGAAGAATAGCAGTTAAGAGGAATGGAATATAAAAATAAATTTTCTGAATCTAATTCTAGCACGTAAAAGGTATGAAATCTATCAGCTTGTATGGTTTCCTCTTAAAGTGGAATGCACACTGATTATGCATTAGACAGGCTGGTTCTACCAGACTCTAAGATCGAGGAGAAACTCAAAGAGAAGCCTCAGGATTTTCTGAAGAGAACCTAGGAAGCAAATACATTTTATTTTCCCTGAGATCAACATGTTTCAAGCTATGTGCTTGTCAACATACAGAAGATTAAGGTTCTAAGGTGCTCATTGCAGATCCTAGCTTTTAGGTGATGTCACTTGCTCAGGATTTGCTGACACATGTTAGTTGCTTATGATATTCTTTGGACGGCTTTCTAGGAATTGCTGATCTGCAGAAATGTCCATTCTTTCCCTTCAAATCGGGATGACTACCCCCCATTCACATGTTCTCTTTTGCAATACACAATACCATCTGTACATGCACACTATACATGCTATATCTAGCCAAGAGACTATAATGTTGAATAAACCATGTCCTCATAGTTACTGGATGTTCACATTACCTCTTCATAAGTGTGTGCCCATATGTGATTTTTAAATGATTAAGTGGGTGAAGAAATTTTTTTTAAACCACACCTCATTGAGTCAAAGATGTGTACATATTATCTTCCTGTTAATTTGGGAAGCTATTTGCAAAGACTAACCAAGAAATAAGTATAATTAATTACTTCTGCTAGTTGGAATGCAACTCAGAAAGCAATCCTGTGGAAGTAACAGAAGTTATAAAGAGCATTTGCACAACACCAATTGCAAATTAATGAACCACTATAGCTTTTGGCTTAGAGAGTATCAAATTAGGAGTGACTGCTTATAGGATGCAGAAGTTTAATAAATACAAATTCTACACATGATCTGAAAAGTTGCACAATGATTGCCAGAAATGCTAAAATATTTTATAAAAATATATCAGCACAAATATAAGGTCTTTCTCAGTGTTTTACAGGTTGAGTTTGGTCATATAGAATGTGGTAGGCACAGAAGAACTGGTTAGTTACTAGACAAGTGTCTTAATGGAATCTAGACAATGGTTTCTTAAAGTGGAGGGCTTTGACATTTCCTTAGGGCTAAGGTTCTACAATTAATTTAAGTACTCCAGACACACAGCTTCCATCACCGTAACAACTTTTTGGTGGGGGGCAGACCTTAATAGTTGACACACAGAGTGCCTTTTAAAGACTACGTTTGTGAAACAATTTTAATATATTTTTCTATACTAAGCCACTCTACTCCTCCCCAAATCTCCCTTGATTGGTAAAGGAACAACTCATCAGTGCAGCGGTTACTAAGAGCAGAGTCGTAAATAGCCACGCTGCTCTCTGGAAGTGGAGTTGGAATCCATCACAGTAGGCACTCACTTGATGGAGACTGCTATGGACCAGTCCTTAATGGGTGCTTTGAGTGTGCAGTGGGGGTCTGGGACTGACTGCTTGGACCATTTGGACATCTGCCTGTGCCTTGCAGCGCTCCTCTTTTGTCAGGAGCTGCTGGAGCTGCCAAATACTTTTCAAGTTCTCATTTGGATGTAGTGAGACCTCTTGTTCTTGTGCTCTTTTATTTTGCTCTTCCCTCTGCCATGATGCTTTACAGGAAGCTGTCCTTACAGTTCTGCAAGCTGAATTCTTCCCTGCCCACTCGTGCAAAATGAGTTTCAAGATTCCACTCACTCCTACTTCTCTACTGCATTCTTTAATTATGCAACACACAGGCAAGCATATGAGAGAGAGAGAGAGAGAGAGAGAGAGAGAGAGAGAGAGAGAGAGAGAGAGGAGAAAATCCATGGTAAAAGGTAGGAATTGCACATCATAGTCAGATGAAACTAGACATCTTCCAATTGTCTGCATTTAAATACTTTTTCCATTTTCATTTTTTTTTGGATGCTTTCCCCGCTTTTCATTTCACGTTTGTACTTTGGCAAGCGCACAAACTTAGCTGCAGATATTTTTTCCTTTGACCTTAAGAAGAATGAATCTCAAATTCCTATTCCCATAAAAGCAGAATTTCCAAATATAGGGCTGGGAGTCGGTTGTGTGCCACAAAATATAATGAAAAGAGAGAAGAATAAAAATTACACAACCAGGGTGAGAGAATTGAAACATCAAAATAATTAATTAAACAAAATCCCCAAACACATGATAGGTGATAGTTAAGCAGTGTTAGTGTCATAATTGCAAGTTAGGTGGCAGTCTGTCTCATTGCTATGAGGCCTGCACAGGTGCATGGCACTCTTGTCATTGCAGTGAGGTGATTAAGACCTTGCCAATGCCATCTGTCATTAAAGCATCTCAGAGTGTTATCAGTACAAGTAAATTACTTTTTCTCAAAGCGAACTGAATAGAACAAACTACAGTGAATTCATGCTGTGTCTATACAGCAATGAACAATCTGGAAATTTCTCTTGACACACTTGTTTTAATCATTTTTTTGTCAGTTTGACATATGTTAGAGTCTGAAGAGAAGAGGGAACCTCTGTTGAGAAAATGGCTCCACTAGATTGGCTTATGGGAAGATCTGCGGGGCATCTTCTTGATTAATAACTGATGAGAAAGGGTCCAGGCCGTTGAGCATTGTAGTAAGAGAGGAGGAGCAGGTGGGCCGCAGTCCTGTCCTGCCCGGCTCCCGTCCATCCAGCGCAGGGCCCCTTGTTCTGTCCTGCCCGGCTAGCTTAACTCCTGAAATAATTACACAGAAACTGTATTCATTTAATTACTGCCTGGCCCATTATATCTAGTCTCTTCTTGGCCAACTTTCACACCTTCAACTAACTCATTTCTATTAATCTGTGTTTACCACAAGATCGTGGCTTACCAGGAAAGTTTCAGCATGTTTGACTCTGGTGATCTCATGCCAGCATCTCTCTGCCTGCCTTCTCTCTCCCAGAATTCTCTTCTGTCTACTCCACCTACCTAATTTCTGCCCTATCAAAAGGCCAAGGCAGTTTTTTTATTCAACCAATTAAAGCAACACATAGAAAGGACCTCCTACACCAGGGCATGGTACTATCCCTGGACAGGTGGTCATGGATTGTAGCAGGCTTTCTTTGGGCTATCTACTAGCTCCAAAATCTTGATACAGAGACTTAATATTAGTTATGAATGCTTGGCCTCAGCTTATGTTTGTCCCACTAGCTCTTCTAACTTACATTAAACCATTTCTCTTTGTATATGTTTTGCCTCAGGGATTTTTAGCTTTCTTTCATTATGTATGTCCCACTCTGTGTCTGCATGGCTTGCGGCTGTCTGTCTGGTCCCAGGCATCTCTCTCTTTCTCTCTCCTTTGAGCCTAGATCTCTTGTCTTACTTATTTTCTCTGCCCAACAGCCAAGCGTGTCATGCCTCTGTCTAGATTTGGGTCATTTAGCCTTTTATTAGATTACGCAGGCAAAGTAAAACAGCAACATGTTTACATAATTAAACAAATGCAGCATAAGCAAATGTAACACACCTTTACATAGTTAAAGTAATTTCCCGCAACATGAAAAATGTAACATATCTTTATGTATGAAAAGTAATATACCACAGTACTAGATGGCATAAGAAAGTGTGTTGAGAAACCAATAAGCAGCGCTCTTTTATTGGTTCTACATTTCTTCTTGCCTTCAGGTTCCTGTTCTGAGTTGCTGTTACGACTTCTCTAGATGATGGACTACTGGGATATGAAATAAACCCTTTGCCCCCTCCGTAAGTTGCTTTTGGTCATAGTGTTTTTATCACAGCAACTGAAACCTTACTAAGACATTAAGTATGGCTATATGTGAGAAATGAAACTGTATTTTCCTCTGTAAATGTCAAATTATTATATCACCTTAATTAGGCAATTATGTTTGTATCTTTAAAAATTGTTACTTCATAAGTATTAAAAACATGGAAATTGGGCATTTTTTAAAAGACAGGGTCTTACTATGTAGACCTACATGGGCTGGAATACATTGTGTTACCAACTGGCTTTAACTTCTCTGAGATCTATCTACATCTGCCTCCCAAGTGCTTGGGTTAAAGATATGCACCATAACATTTAAGTAAGAAATTATTTTGATGTAAGAAATATGTAGAAATCAATATGATTAAGCATTTCTGACACTTATATCATGGGAGATGGGAAAATTAGGAAAAACCTATGGGAAGGGTCTATTTCCTTTATTTCCAATATTCATTGTTTGATTAAATCTAGGTTACTTAAAACAGATAGATTATAAGGAGAAAGAGAGGATGGAAGGATAGAATGATAATGAAGAAGATAATAGGGTAGAAAAAAGAGAGGATGACAGAGCAAGTAAGGGAGATAGAAATAAAAGAAAGTGATTTCTGACATTATATTGGTAATGAATAATATATAAGTGTAAAAACATTGTGGGATAAGATGATAGGTCATATTTGTAGGAAACTAAACATGGAATTTGGAGAAGAATTTTTTTAAAGTTAATAATGATGGGATTGATCTTTTTCTAAACACTATGTCCTAGGCAACTGATTGGTCTGAATGTGTCAACTTACCTATTCTTTAGGAAAATGTAGAGAGAAGCAGTTAGTAGTTGCAATGTATGTCTGAGTATGCCCCTCATTAGAACACATATTTGATTCTACAGCCAATAGTTTGTAGGCTCTAGGTTCTACATTAAGCAGAGTACTGAAAATAGACAACTTATGTTTAATCTTCAACCAGGAATTGTACTTCTAAATGTATGCAGAAGTGGATGCTCACATTGTACAAGATGGTTTGAGGATATGATGTTGCTGCATGTTTATTTTTTTTAAAAAAAACTATGCTTACAAGTAACATTATACAGACTGCACAGGTTATATTTAGAAATACATGAATATGTCTATACATATACAAATGCTTATAATAACAATTAATGAAAAAGAGATTGTCAATTTGAAAGAGAGTAAGGAAAGGTATATGAGAGGGTTTGGAGGGAAGGAAGCAAAAAGGAAAATGGTGTAATTATGTTATAATCTCAAAAATAAATGCAAAATGAAAAGAAGAGAAAGAAAAGGTGGAATTGATTATAGTGTTTGCTTTAAAAAAAGAACAACAAAAACCAACCAAGCAAAGTAGAAACAATCCTCAGTTATATCTCCAGCAACTCAAAATAAAGAATCATCTAATAGGCCAATTACTTCCTAATGAAGTAATATGAATAAGAAAGTATCCGGTATCACTTATGAAGGATAACGGGATGAATGCTGTAGAGAGGATTCTGACTGTTGTACTCAAACTTGGCTCCAATTTTCCCGCAGTATAACCTAAAGGAATTAGTTAAAATTCTGTTAGTCTTATTCTCTTCTTGAAAAATATAATTATTAACATTGGTATTTTACTCACTTGTAACAATCACACAAAACCAGGTATATAAAACACTCCAAGTGTTATGCATGTAAAAAGCATTTAACAAATATAGCATTTATTATGTGATGGATCTTCTGCACAGTAACGGGAATGACTCTATATACCAACAATAACAAGTTCCCCATGACTGGATTCTGAGCGTAAATAATCAAGTTGCAGATAATATACAAGAAATAATATTTATGAGAGCTATATTTTCACAGAGACATTTATAGTGTGGATGCACACAACCATCATAATGCTTTATTTTTTCTTCCCTCTCATGCAGTGTGTGGAAAAGTTCAAGAGGAGGAGAGGGCTTCCGTCAAAGTTAAGACATTTTATTTGATTTGACACAGAACTGTGAATGTGTGAATGCACACACTCCTTTGTAAAACTGAGAAAAGACCAAGTTCTGTTGTTCCATTGATAACAAAAATACATTCTGGAAAGGTTTCAACCATATTCCTGCCAAGAATGGCTTTCATCTTATTTCCAAACAAACACCGATGCCGTGTGCTACCAGGATTCTTTAAAAGGATAATGAAGTATAAATATTTTCCTATCACTAACATGATGTGCCTCTTTGGAAGATATGTAGGCATTATTAGGTTCCTTGGGGTTTCATAGGATTTAAGTGGTTATTTGTGGGTAACTGGACAGTTTCTTTAAATTCCTTCATTTCTTAGGTTAGGCTGCTGCTGAATTTACTCTCAGATGAATATACTTTCTAAGCATTACCTTTCTAAGCATTGGAGCTGGCCAATATTCCCTTTGTTCTTGCAAGACCGCCTGACTGGTCATTTTTATCTTATGTCATTGACTTTCTCCAGTCATTTTGCTCATGTACCTAACTGAGTCTCATAATGTTTGTGAAAACCATAAGCTTCATTGGAAATTTGGTGACTGTCAAAGTTTCTGAAGTGACACATTAAAGACAGAATCTGGGATTGGAATGAGGAGAAATCTGGTATCAAATTTTGAGAAGTCTAATTAATCAGCATTTGCTTTTGGTATTGAAACCATTGGTTGTGTATGGAAACACACTGTTTCTATTTTCATTGTATTCAATGCTCTATTCCAGGTTTTTTATTGATTTTTATTGAACTCTACATTTTTCTTCCCTACAACCCTCTCCCAAGGTCCCCACACTTCCAATTTACTCAGAAGATCTTGTCTTTTTCTACTTCCCATGTAGATTAGATCTATGCATGTCTCTCTTAGGATCCTCACTGTTTAGGTTCTCTGGGATTGTGATTTATGGGTTGGTTTCTTTTGCTTTATGTTTAAAAACCACTTATGAGTGAGTACATGTGATAATTGTCTTTCTGTGTCTGTGTTACCTCACTCAAAATGATATTTTCTAGCTCTATCCATTTGCCAGTTTTAAGATTATGCTCTTTGTTAGAGAATGTGAACATGCATATATGTGTGTATATATTCATAATTATTTTACTTATGTAATCTTCTCTGCTAATATAACTTTCCATGTAATTATTTTTTGACATACCAAGAATGCAAAACAGGGGTTGTGGGAAGACTCAGTGGAAAGGCTAAGTGGGAAAAGTTACCTGCTTCTAAGCCTAAAGACCTGAGCTCTGTCCCCAGGATCCAAATGGTAGAATGAGAAAACAGAACTCCAAAAGTGTCTGACCTCCATACCTGTGCCATGAACACATGAAAACTTTGTCCTGAGATGCCAATATTTCTGATAAATGAAAAACTTTTAAAATGAAATCATTGAATGTAAAACAATGATGCTATTCAAAACAGAAGTCTCTTTGGATAACACAAATACCCGATAGTTGAGGATCTACCTAGTAGTTGTCTACCATGGAAGGGCTTGAGTTGAATCTTCAAACTTGGTAAGATATAAATGAAAAATTGAGTAGTATTGTTACTTCAATTATAATTCTTAGATTTATACTGAGTTATTGCTAAATATGTACAATTAAGCTACTATTATCTTTAAAAATTGCTAATAGAGTATATTAGCACAATTTATGTACTTGTATATTTTCAGTATTTCCCTTTTTAGCCATAAACTCTCATTTCAGATATGGTATTGCTTGCAATACACTTCCTGTTTACTTAGGTAATACTATATCTTTCTGTGGTCTTTAACGAGTTAAAGACAAATAGCTATACTTATAGCTTTCCTTAGTTATTTATGATAAAGGATAAATTAGATGTAAAGCTTCAGACTAACAAAGATAGGATAGATCTTATTTTGCCAAATATAAATGGACTAAATATTGTTAATGCGTGAATCCATCCCATACCAGTTTGGAATTGTTATTAAAAAGGTTATTTATTTGAGAGGAAAAGCTTACAGAACACCTTCCTAGACAACAGCCCTCTACCAGGAAAGGAGTCTGAAGCAAGAAAGAGCAAGCAGAGGGATGACACTGCTTTTTAAAGAGAAAGAGACAACATCTCAGTGGGCTGGTATCTCAATGGCTATTGGCTGAAGGAGCAGAAGGAGCTCCCACAGCACCTCCCCTTTTTGTTTAAGTAAGAGAGTTTTAAACCTACTACAAAATTATGTACAATAAGAACAAATATCTTATTTTAACTAGCTTGAGTCTTATATAATAAATAACTTTGCCAAGTCATGAGAAGAAAGTAACTACATTTATCTAGTCTTTAACCCCATCAAAGATCTGAGAAGGGAAATAATGTTACCTGAGTAATTAGGAAGTACAATCAAACAACTTTCAAAACATGCAACAAATCACAGAGATAACTGGCTACCTGGGCAATCACCCAAAGTCACGTTTGCAGCGTTGAAGCAACTAACTTTGGCTAAGGCCTAGAATAACTGACAGATTATTTTTAAAGGCAAGAAATTTTTCAAAACTGTCTTACCCTGTCTTGGCAAGATTTGACAGTTCTGCTTAACCATTTCTGGATACTTTGTATTTTGTCAGTAGTTGTGGTATGGACAGTTCCTTGCCCAGAGGCTGGTTGTGCCAAGAAGAAGACAAACTCCAAGTGGAGTGTCTTTAGTGCTCAACAATCTCTCAGGAATAGATCAGCATTGCCAGGAGCGATTGTGTCTCGCTACCACAGAACTCTGTGTTAGATTAAATGCCATTGTTTACAGCTCTTTGAAGAAGTTGAAGATTTATCTATTTATACAGAATATAATCTCTATGTATCTAAAAAATCTGATTAGTCTAGCTATAAATATGACAAACATAGATGACTATTAATCTATAATTTTTAATACCTATCTAACTTAAAGACTAAGACAGTAAACAACTGTGCAATAAATGAGGACAATGACCTCCAAATGTAAACAATGTACAAGTATACACTACAATATGGTAAACAATATATAAGTATCTTAATCAGAGGTAGAAATGTACACTGCAGTATATATAAATATATAAAAATGTTTTAAACAGATGTAGAAGCATGCATGCATACAATATTTAATATACTGTGTTTTCTTTAAATTTTTTGACTGTGAAGGAGCTAAGTACTGAAAAACATTTCAATTATGGGCTGCCAAACTAAACCAACATATATGTTCTAAAGGTATCTTGAGTTCAAAATTTGGGTCTAAGGATATGATGTTTGGAAAAGAGGTTCTTCTTTTGTTTTCCCAGAGGATGAGACTCTGTGCATTCCTTCTAAACCAATATGGTATGGTAGACCACGCCCTCCTGAAAGGTCACTGTGAACACCTTCAGAAAATTACTTCACTCAACTGCCGACTGAGATAAACCTGACACACAGGATACACCATGAAAGTCCTGATTAACAGTGCCCCATTCAGCACAAAGCAGTTTGGAGAAAAATAGCTACGCCCAAATATTGTTTATAAATGTTCTTTTACATTTAAAGGGGGATATGATATAGATATGAATAATTTGCGTTGGTATGGATTTTGCTTTATTGATATAAATTTAAGGTCAATTTTGTTACATGTACATATATTTCTGATCTTGATTAAGGTATTGTGATTGTGTAGCTCATTTAAAAATGTAATATATAATTAAAAATATAGGTTGTTAATGGATAATCATCAATAATAGTCAAGTTTGTAGTCATGTTAGTTAGATTTTCTAGATATATAGAGATATATTTCAGTTAAATAGGCATTCTTCATATCTTTCAAAGACTACAAAATATGGCATTTAATGTTTTAATAACTTAGGGCTTTTCATGACAATGAGACACATCTGCTCCTGGCAGCACCAATCTACTTCAAGAAAAAGAGGGGAATCAAAGAGGCTCCTTATGGAGTTTGTTAGCCATTTGGGCAAGAAACTGCTCTTGCCTGGATTGTTGCATAACTGGACACAAAGAACCCACAGAGAGAGGACTGCTAAACTTGCCTAAAGGTTAGATAATCCTTCGGGGTCTCTAATTCATAAAAGAGTCTGCGAGACATTCTACAAAATACAAAAAAAAAGTGACTAAACTGTCTTTAAAATTTCCTGCTATATGAAAAAGTCTGCTGGATACTATGGGCCTATAGGCTAAAGATGGATGCCCCAAGGGTACAAAATAACTTTGGGTGACTGTCCAGGCAGCAAGATGTCTCTGTCATTTCTAGAGTTTTGAAAGCTGCTTACATTGTACTTCCTGTTTACTTAGGTAATATTATATCCTTCTGGAGTCTTTGCTAGAGTTTAAAAATAGATAGTTATAGTTTCCATTGTTATAATAAAAGATAAAATAGATCTAAATATGGTAACTATAGTTCCTGCTTGACAACTGTTTTGTTATATGTAATTTTACTATGTTAAAGTGAAAGCCTTTCTTTTTTTTGTTTAAACAGAAAAGGGGAAATGGTGTAGGAGGTCCTTCTGTATTTGTGTTGCTTTCATTGGTTGCATAAAGAAACTGCCTTGGCCTTTTGATAGGGCAGGACTTAGATAGGCGAGGAAGACAGAACTGAAATCTGGAAGGAAGAAGGGCAAAAAGAGAGCCACCATGGAGTTGCCAGTGGTGTAGGAGGTCCTTCTGTATTTCTGTTGGTTTCATTGGTTGAATAAAGAAACTGCCTTGGCCTTTTGATAGGGCAGGACTTAGATAGGCTGGGAAAAGAGAACAGAATGCTGGGAAGATGGTAGTGTGGCAGACGCCATGGTTTTCCTGCCCAAGATGGACACTGGTTAGACTCATACCAGTAAGCCACAGTCAAGTGGCGATACACAATAATGGAGATGGGTTAAATTAATATGTAAGAGTTAGCCAATAAGGGGCTGGAGATAATGGACCAGGCAGTATTTAAATAAATACAGTTTCTATGTAATTATTTTGGGGGTTAAGCTAGCCAGGCACCGGGAACACAGCCCACTCCTCATTACTACAGCCAGAGTCAGACATGCCAAATCTTTCTCGGTAAGCCACGACCTCATGGTGTTACACAGATTGGTAAAAATGTGTTAGATCAGATGTGAGAGTTGGCCAAAAAGAGGCTAGATATAATGGGCCTGGCAGTAATTTCATCAATACATTTCCTGTGTGGTTATTTCTGGTATAAGCTAGCTGGGACCAAAAGCAGGCCCTCTCTCCTTCAACATATTGTAGCTATAATTCTTGCTTAATAACTGTTTTGTATATGTAATTTTACTATGCTAAAGTAAAACCTTTCCTTTTTAATTAGACTGAAAAGTGGAAATGATGTGCAATGTCCTTCTGTATATGTGTTGCTTTACTGGTTGATGAATTAAGCTACTTTGGCCTATGGCAGAATAGAATAAATCCAGGTGGAAAATCTGAACAGAGATATAGGGAGAGAGTATGCAGAGTCAGGGAGATTCCATGTAGCTGCCAAAGGAGACAGACGCTCTGGAACATTTACCAGTAGGTCACAACCTCATGGTAATACATAAATAGAAATCTGTTAATTTAAGATGTAAGAGTTAGATAATAAAAAGCATGAGCTAATAGGCCAAACTGTGTTGTAATTAATATACTTTCTGTGTGATTATTCGGGTCTAAGTGGCCAGAAAACAAACGAGCAGTCTCTGCCTAAACTATAACTTATTTTTTTAGTCTTTGCTTAATATTTAAAAACATCTTTCTATTACTACTATAATATCTAGTCACACATTTTTCTAGATATCATAGTTGTACTATTTTACTCGGGTTTTTTATACCATAAATTTGGAAATAGACATGGTAAAATGAAAAGGAGAAAGAATTTCATGAGAAAGTAATAGTTTAAGATTGCTTGGAGAAAACTGGTTAAGCTTGAGGGAAGATAGTAAGGATTGTAGGTTGGATTGTTGGGAACTGGAAAAAATGAGACATGTCATGGTTGGCTAAATTAATATTGGAGACTACAGGGGACCTGCTATCTGATGAGAAATAAATATTACCTCATTGAGAAAAAGTGTTTTTAAAATTATAGTAATAACATTAAGCTATTTGCTTTCTTTAAAGTAGAAAGCAAAAATAAGTTCTGAAAAATAAAGTTTTAGAACAGAGAAGAAGACTGAAGGAGGGGATAGGCAGGAGGTTGAGCAATTCTTAGGCAAGTACTTTCCCAGTGTGAAAGGAACTCCGTAAGACTGAACAATCCAGAAGGAAAAACAATCAGCACAATGGTAATTGTAAAGCTTCCCTAATGCCACGGGTGATTTTAAAGAGTTGGTGAGGTCTACATGGAAAACATGGATCCCCCTTTGTGGGATATTTGTACACTGTGTGAAGGTATATCACTGTGCTTGTTTTAATAAAGAGCTGAATGGCCAACAGCCAGGCAGGATGTATAAGCAGGACTCACAGGCAAAGAGAGGAAGAAGGAGAAAATCAAGCTGCAGAGGGGATGCCAAGGAGGCATGTGGAGAGTTAGATATACAGAATGAAATAAAGGTGAAAAGCCACATGGCAAAATGTAGATTAATAGAAATTGGTTAATTTAAGTTATAAGTGCTCTTAGGAACAAACCTAAGCTATAGGTCGAGCCATAATTAATAAGAAGTCTTCATGTCATTATTTAGGAACTGGCCGGCATGACAGAGAAAGATTACAATCCCCTTCTCAGATCAATTCATGCTTACACAATTTTGTAATCAATTTCAGCAAATTATCTCCTTGTTAAAGTTGGGTTAGAATCGATTCATGTGTTTGAGCACGTAGTCTCCCTTTGGTGTTGCTGTTCTGGAAGGTGCTAGAAGGTTTGGGACTGTGGTCTAGCTAGCATATATAGGTTGTTGGTGGTTGAACTTCAGGATTATATTATCCACTTCAGGTGAACCTCTTTTCCCTGAAGGTTTTTTCTTTTCTTTCTTTCTTTCTTTTTTTTTTGTAGCCCTGGTAGTCCTAGAACTCACGTTCTAGACCAGGCTGCAGGCTGGCCTTGAACTCAGAGATTTCTGCCTCCCAGGTACTGGGATTGAAGGCGTGCACCACCACCATCTGGACAGCCTAAGGAGTTTGGAGTTTGTAAATAATGACATTGTATAACAATCTCAAAAAGTTGGAGAATTCTGCAGGGGATATATGTAAGACTTCCTGTTTAAATTTGTTCTCTGTGTACAGGAACTGTCTAAATGGAAACAAATAAAAAAAAATGGAACCTCCAGAAATAACATCACTGTTGTAGTACCTGTATTTCAAAGATTAAGGAAAAGGTGTATAAATGGACAGTATTGAGCTGAGTTCACTTTATCTATTTACTGATCTGTTGTCTTCTATTTCTTAATATGTCCTTGCATATGTGATGGTTACTTTTTACGTCTTAACTTGACTGAGACAGGAGGTGTCCAGATGTAACATTATTTCTAAATATACATGTGAGGTTGTTTTCAGGAGAGATTATCATTTGAATTAGTAGACTGAGTAAAGTAGATGATCTTTTCTATGGCTGTGAACTTCACCTAATCTTTTGAGGTACTGAATTGAAAAATAAAGAAAAGTGAGAAGGAATTCACGGTGCCTGATAGACTGAGTGGGTATATTAATCCCCTTTCCTTCACTGGGACTTACAAACTAGTATTTCACTACCACATGCTCAGAACTCCCTCTCTAGGTTTTCTTGATATCTAGCATGAAAGCTGATGGAAAGTTGTAGGACTTCTTAGCCTCTATGGTTATCTGAATTCATTCCTTGCAATAACTGAGATCTGGAAGGAATCACCAACAAGATACATGGGTGCATGCTTATACACTTGTATACATGTGTCCATACATACATATCAAACTGGTTTTCTTTCCCTGATTGGTATACAGCAGGTCTCTGCTACTTTTCCTCCTATCTGCATTTCTAATGGGCATGTTGTTCCTTTGTAACTGCTTTCATCTTTACAGTGTCTCAGCTACCTTTCCTGTTGCTGGGCTAAAATGCTCCAACAGAAGCAACTTAAGGAAGAAAAGATTTATTCTGGCTTACAGTTTGAGATACCGTTTTTAAAAAAATTTTATTGAATTTTTTATGGCTGAGAAGTCAGAGTGGCAAGATCTTGACGCAGTTGGTCCCCTTATATCTGTAGCCAAGAAGCAGAAAGTGATGAGTGTTTGTGTTCTGCTTAGATCCTCTTTTGTCTAGAATCCAGGATCCCAACCAAGGGAATGGTGACTTTCATAGGGGTTAACTTATGCACTTCAGTTGATGGAATCAAGATAATCTGTCACAGGTCACAGGAATGCCTGGAGATCTATATGCCGTGTTATTCTAGGTCTTGTCAAGTTTACAGTGGAAATTGTTACTCAGTACAAGCAGAATACTGAGTAGGGCTCTACAAAAATTAAGCATGAAATAGTTCTCTTGTTGTGGTTTTAACTGAGGGACCTTAAGGTAAAGTCAAAAAGTGTTTGTTAAATTTTATGCATGATCCCAAACAAGATTCCTATGATAAAAGCCCCAGCAGGCATAAAGCAACTGAAAAGGAATTTTGTACTTCACACAATATTCACTTTAATTCTAGAAAAGATTGTATTGAGAAGAGGCAAGTTTTATTCCTGATAAATCTGTTCTTTTCATAAAGGATTCAGAGGAAATTAACTCATCACACTATTAACTAAAGCTCTTCATCTCTTTTGTCAGGCTGTGCCCATCCAGCTGGAAAAGATCAGACTCCATTATTAGGGGCTGTACTAATGCCAATATTAAGGCCAGCATGGCTTTCTTTATGGTCAATTAGATCATTTATTTGGAGATGTGCCATTATTATAAAATAGTAAGAGGCAAATGGAATCGATTGTAGTGTATTGACAAGGTATACTGTCTTCTTTGCAATCATTTGAACAGACAAATATTAATCTCACTCAGGAGAGGACTTACTGTGTTTAGAAAAGCCCTTCTGCCCTACAAATATCTTCTCAGAAACATTTGTATTATTCAGGGCATAATTTTCGAGTAATGAGAAGATGCTATTACATGTAATAGAGTAACAGTTAACAGGTAAATGAAAAAAAGAACTTGAAACAAAAATACTTTGAACATATGAAATGATTTCATACATTTTATTGATTTTAATGTTTAGGGTTTTATTATGTCTGGGCATTTAGTATTGACAACTGGGAGTTTGTACTCATGGGAAATTAAAGTGCCTGATCATATTTGGTTGAATATGTGGGTGCAGGTATGCCCATTGATGGCTAGATTTTCTGTATAGATGAATTTCAGAAAATAAAAAGAGGTCATATAGAAAATTAAAAGGAAGACTGACTGACACTTATCAGATATCTGTGAAGAAGATATTGACAATAATACAATGCCATATGGAGAGCAATTAGTTTAATAAAAATAATTTAGTATTTTAATTATAAGTAATTTAAAACCAAAGCATCTGTTATTGAATTTAAAAAAGGTAGCCTTCCTAATCTGTACTCTGCACACTATAACTGTACACTATAACTGTAGCCCCCCTAACCTGTACTCCCCATACCCCAACTGCAGCCCTCCTAACCTGTACTTCCCACACCCCAACTGCAGCCTCCCCAGCCTGAACTCCCCACCCTACCTAATTTATGCAACATCATCAGTGAAACAATTCAATTCAGAGATAATAATGAAACATAAAATGGTTATGAAATATTTTTGAGAAAAAATTAAGATTTCAAAGAGTTAGCAAAAATGAAGTTGTAGAAAAGGAGAATATAGGGATTTTTGTCAAAGCAGAAACAACAGCATAAAGGGCTATTAAATTTAGAGGATTCAGACCACATAGGTTGCTATTTTCTTTTCTTTGGTTTATGAAGCTAAACACTTTAACCCAGCAATTTAATTAGTAGTCACAGAAGGGATACTTTCTATTTTTAAATATAAGTGGAAATTTTACCACTTACTATGGAGGCTCAAGGATACCAAGGTGCGAAGCCCAGAACTGGGAGGAGGGGCACTTTGAAGGGCAGTTTTTCTTGAGGAGTCACTATATCCTATATCCTCTGGAAACTGCCAGGCCTTCTCTAACACTCACACTCAGCTAATCTTTCTTTTCTTTTCCTTCATAAGAGTCAGACTTGCATTAAGATCTGCTAGCATTTCTGCCACTCTTCGGTTCCTCATCCAGTTCCTTCCTGAGATTTTTCCCAAATGAAATTTTGCACATCTATTCTATTGTATTACCATTATCACTGAGTGAACACGTAATGGAAATTACACCAAGATTTATCAGAATTTGAATATGAAGATGGGGGAATTCGAACGAGCTTATGCATAGACTGTGGATGATGAGGTTGTACTCTGTCACCCAGGAAAACTTATTGTTAAAGGTTTCTTTTGTGAGCAGGAAAGTATCCGGTCAGATGAATGTTTGGCTCAAGTGCAAAGCGTTGGGAATTTAGAACATTTGGTTTAACAATGCCTATTGCAGCAGTGGCATTTGTTTTCTTGTTACTTGTGTAAGGTAACCTCCAGGACCCTTCATTAGAAAGAGATGTCACGTCCTCTATAATGGAAGACCTTGCAGAAACTGCACCTACACAAAGAAACTGGCAATTTCTCCTTTCAGAAACTGCTCACTTTTCTGTGTTGCCTCAAGTCTGATGATTAGTGCTAAGTTCCAGAATAATCATACTGGATGAGTGAAGAAGAGAGGAAACTGTATTATGTGGAATGAAGTTGAAATAATTAGCTGGCTTTACTTGAGCCAGAGAAATTTATCCATGTCATGGAATTTTGGTGGTCGAACACTGTATAACTGTATAAGCAAATATTCTTGGAGGTAGCTAATTAACTCTCTCGGGACAAGACACATCCTAGCAAAGATCCTAAAGGATAGGTCATACCAACTTCCAGGTTGGATTTTTGATGGCCAAAAGAATTAATAGAACAAAGTGAATAAGAAATATCTGAGCTGCCTAGTTAAATGTTAGAGGCAGGAATAATGAGGCTGGGCAAATCAATCACACTGGAGTGGATAAAAGATGAGAATTTGGAAGGCTCATCAGCTGGTGATGTTTCTAGGAGCCAAGAGGAAATGTCATTCCCCATGGTCATCATCATTGTTCTGGTTAAGGGACTTAAAAGGACTTAAACAGGACTTCTAAAATCATTAAGGAATTTAGTTGGTCTTCACAATTTTCATGCCAGTCTAAGAGAGAGAGAGAGAGAGACAGAGAGAGAGGGAGAGAGACAGAGAGAGAGAAAGAGAGGCTGATGAGTGTTCAGTAGACAGGAACCTGAATTGGATTGTGAGATAGCAAGTCAGAGGTATTCTAAAGAATACTAATGTGAAATCAAGAGCTAAGGAAGCTTAGCCCAGGGAGAGTTGTCAATACATCCAAAATGGAAGGAATCCTGAGGGACACAGGCACAGAAAGGAAGGGGGTAATGAAGAAAAGGAAGAGCTAAAAAGAGCAAGATGTCAGACTGGCTGAGTTATACATGTCTACTTCATTGTTTAGTGTCCCATCAATGCTAAATACATTTTATATTTAACAGCCATTGATTTGATTTCTTCATTTGAACAACACTGTGCACATAGAATTCATTTTCTGAATAAGTGTCCTACCCTAATAATGGTAGGTATATCTGGGAAGGATGGTTACTCTTATACTTCCCTACTGGACTTCATCACCACTTATTTGGGTCATTGCATGCGAAGGAAAAAGGACTGAGAAACTAAATCTACTGCATATTAACTGTGAGTTAACAATGATATTTGTAAAGTTAAAAGTTCCCTTTCTGCCCCCATATTAGAGCAGAGTTCTATGGTGAACCATCCTTACAGGTAGATGGTTTTATGTTCGATGATATCCTACCCCAGAGCAGCTCATGAGTGAGTATCCTGAGATTCTGTGTTAGTGTTCTACCTCCTTAACAAAATGCTTAACTCATAAGCAGGGAAGAATTTTTTGGCTTCTCACTTCAGTCATAGTTTCTGGACTCTATTGCTGCTGGGCCTGTGATAGCATTCCTGTAAGGACTGAGTGGCAGGGGAAACAGTTCACTGTTGCCGGGAATGGAGGAGTGTGTGTGTGTATGTGTTTGTGTGTGTGATACTATTCGCTTCAATGTCACTTCCTCAGTGATCTAACTTCCTTCCTTGAAGTCCCAACTTCTAAAGGTTCAATAACCTACACAACCAAGAAAGAAAGAAAGAAAAAAAGAAAGAAAGAAAGAAATTAAGAAAGAAAGGAAAGAAGGAAGGAAGAAAGAAAGAAAGAAAGGAAGGAAGGAAGAACTGCACAAACTACACAAGCACATAACCTCACAATTAGGCTTTAAGCACACTGGCTTTAGGGGTGTTTAAGAATCAAATTCACAATAACATCTTAAGTAAATTAATAAATTATAATTTTAAGAGTATAGAGAGTAAAGGAAAACCTGTACCCTAGTATATTAATAAAAAAATCTAGAATTTATAACATTAAATAATTAACTTCTTGTTTTAGATTAGAGCAAAAGAGGTTTACTGGGGAAGGCTAATATTAAGAGTAGATAATCCTGAAAACTTTGCCCAGGACTTTATTTTTTGTTTTTTGTTTCTAGGAAAAGTAACCCCAGATATAGCTAAAATATCTTACAGGCTAATTTTCATGAAAATACTCACTTGTAGGGAAGATACTGTAACAATGAAGCCAGTGGCTTTCATTTAATTAAATACATATGGACCAATTAAAATATTGTGGCCATTTTGGGACAGATATGAACCATTTTTCAATGTCACACACCAAACTCCAACACACTTATTTTTATTCAGTTCAGACAAATACTTGCATTGTGAAATCCATGTCATGATGAAGCAGATTTAAATATTACAATGGAATGAACTCTGGTGCTCTCTTCTTTTTTTTATGTTTTGCTTAAGGTCTATGTTTAATCTTATACCTGTTGGGTGCATTCTCCAGAAACACCCTGATCCATAGCATGGATGTTATGTATTTGAAAAGGAAGCTAAACATGACAGCTACTCTGGAAACTTTTTTTGAGAAGAGTTTCATGGAGCCAACTGTGTAGCCAAGTATAACACTGAACTTCTGATCCTTCTGCCTCAATCTTTCAAGTGCTGGAAATAAAGGTGTATGTGGAACTGGGAATAATATGCTGAGCTTCCTGTATGCCAGGAAAGCATTCTAGCAATGAAGCTCTATTCCCATAGATATGTTGGGAGGTTGGAAGCCTATAAAAACTCCAAAGATAGAATATATTGGTTTGAAGACTCAAAGATTTGAACTTCAGCATCTGCATGGTTCATAGGTATGTTAAAGAAGACAAAGGCACACTATCGGACTTATGGTCAACATGGATAGGAAACTGTCCACAGGAATCTGAGATTCAGGGACATGATTATGACATTGGAGCAATTGGTTTCCTGAGAGCATCTCTTGTGTTGTGGGAGAGCAGTAAAGATGCAACAGTAGATCACTGAAGTGTAAGTTATGGTTGAGCATCATAGACAAGATTCTTTGGTGGATTATCATATTATAAAGCTGTATGTGTCCTTAGTGTGGAAACAACTGTATTAGAATAAAAACCGCATTCTTGTGATCAGCTGTGATAGGAACAGAATGGATCAGTAAACCACAAACAAGTAGGTCTAGTCTTCACCTTGATCACTAGGACCATGTTAGTGCCTCTTCTTTGTCTCAATCTCAGTGTTATAATGTTGGTCTGTGCTGGTAGTTGAAATAGGGGGAAATGACCAGATTGATAGTTCTGCCTTCACACTTTATAGATGCAAGCTGATATATATGTGATTATATTCCAGACACTGAAAAAATTTGTGGAGGAAAAACACCTTCCCAATTTGGGAAATTGTGAATGGCATACCTATTTGTTAACTTAATTGGTATATCTACATCTACAACTACACATATACATTATATGCTATATATACAAATCTTTTCATGAGCAGTAACTAGTGATCTGAACGTTTTACTGGAATCTGGTAAGAAAACTAGAGAATACAAGGGACTAACTAGAGGGGCTAGAGAGATGGCTCAGTGGTTAAGAGTGCTTGCTGCTCCTGAAGAGGACAGAGTTTAGTTTCCAGAAAACACTCTGGGTGACTCACAACTGCCTGCAACCAAAGCTGCAGCATAATCAAAGTCTTCTAACTTTCACAAGCACCCACAGAAAAGTGTGTGTGTGCACACACATAAATACAAATTTAAAATAATCTTTTTTTAAAAGAGAAACTGGGATATTTAGAGACTTATGGTTGAACATATGGGATGGGATTGGACACACATTTTCAAGGTTTTTGCTTTACACATAATGCAAAATATAAAACATATTTAGCATTGACGGGTCACAAAACAAGCAAGTAGACAAAAATAATTCAGCCACTTGATGCCAACCTGCCTTCATTATCAACTGCCTAAGATTTGGCAGTTGCTGTAACGGTGGAGACAGTCCAGGGATCAGCAGTAGGCTGAGAATCATTATTTCCTAAGGTTAGTTAAGCTACTGTTACCTCCAAATTCATAACCTTCATGTTAGAGGCACAAAACTTAAAATTCCAGTGTGGGAGTTATTCCATGGAGAGATCAATGAGCTACTTCCAGATAAAATGACTACATTGAGTTCTTAACATAACGGAAGGGACAATAGTAGTTTGTTTTCAAGGTCAGATACTCGGCCTATAATACACTTGAATATATTTCCTTCATGATCTCAATTAACATCATAATGGTGGGACCCTAGTGGGAATAACATACTCAGTGAAAAACATAGAATAGTTATTTACCTTCATTAAAAAAAAACAACTTTTTTTCCCATGTTTTTATAGAGTTGGAGTTCCTGGAAGCTAGGAAGGGAAAAAGGTGTTTCATCAAAATACGTGTTACCATTATTGTCCGGTCATTCTAGATCCCTTGTGCCAAGATATCATCAGGATAGAAGATATTTTATCACAGTTGCAAAGATTATTGACTAATGAGTGGGAAGCTAACATGCTAACCACATGTAGTAAGAATGGGGAAGGATGTCGATAGAATCCAGGTGATTCGTATGAGCCTCTCCTATCTTTCACATGCTCCTTTGTAACTGTGAAAGCATGTGTGGCAAGCCTGACTGAAGGTGGTATGATAACCAAAATTACAGCATACCAAGAATGAAGGTTTTTAATCACCGTAAAATGTGTACCAATGTTGGAGGAGGCCTCTTGTTGGTTCCCGGCCTCCTGGTTAGTTTAGACCCGAAATAATCATACATAAACTGTATTAATTAAATCACTGCTTGGCCTATTAGCTCTAGCTTCTTATTGGCTGACTTTTATATTAATTTAACCCATTTCTATTAACCTGTGTATTGCCATGTGACAGTGACTTACTGGCTAAAGTTCCCAGTGTCTGTCTCTGGCGGCTTCATAGCGTCTCTCTGACTCTGCCCTTCTTTCTCCCAACATACAGCTTAGCTTTCTCTGCCTAGTTCTGTTTTTCCCTGCCATAGGCTCAAAGCAGTTCTTTATTCATTAACCAATAAAAGCAACACAGAGATAAAAGGACCTCCCACACCATACCAAAACCCTGCTCAGGTGATTACTGAACGAGAAGAGAATTTCCAAATCACATTAGAGGGAAAAGTTAATATATCAGTTGCGGTCCTGAGATCAATTACACTAAAACTATTCCTTCCAACTTACCAGTCAGAAATAGAGGTTCTTGGTAATATCCACCCCAGTACCTCTGGTGAGAAGTTGAGTGAGAGGTGAGCAGCAGACCTGTAATGGCCGTCAAGTTGTTCAGCTAAGGCCTACAGCTGACGGGCAAGGAGTATCCAACCAAGTGAGCAATGATTTACTGTGAGCATAGACGTGTATCTCCACAATTACGCTAAGACTGCCATTTCTGATGTATTTTCTTGGGAAAACTAGGACCTTCCTGCAAGGTGAGACCTTCTTCTGATAGACAAGTCCTTTCCATTTGCTTTTCACTTGGCCAATTCTTTAAAACCACCTTGCATGTGAAGTTCCTTCTTCTCTCCTTCACAACAGACAGATGAGCATTGTCATCTAAAGAATTCTAAATAGTCTGGTGCCCTTCACTCCAACACTCCTAAGTGTTTCCTGTAAAAATGTTTCTTTTTATGTGTTTGTCAGCTTTAGGTTGCTATAAGGGAATGCCTGAGAATACTAACTTCTAAAAACAAAAGACTTAGCCTCACATTTTTTTCTAGGTTGCAATTCAAGTTGTGGCTACTGATGACTGTGGCACATGGCAGAAGAGACAGCTCCTATCACTAGCCAGGAATCAGAGAGTGACAGGGGTTCTAGTCCTACAGTCCCTTTGAAAGCCAGGACTCCAATATCCTAAAGAACCTCACATTAGTGCTGTCATGGTGATGAAGGCTGAGACATGCAGATCTCTAAGGGTCACTCCATATGTATGACCTAGCACCACTTATTGCAGTCTAGGCCAAGAACTTGTAGTAACGTCTGTATGAGTGATAGCACAAATCAGTTCATGGAGTTAATTTGAATAAACTGTATATCAAACTAAGATAGATTTTTTAATATTGAGGATTATATAAGTGGTTTTTGCTTCTCATATACAACAATTGACAGATTAGCCCTCTTCCATTCACTAATGATAAATGACTGTGTTTCTCATCCACTTATAAACTTTCCAATTTTTCCTTATTTCATGTAAGTTGGAAAGACCGAACATATGTGTGTGTGTGTGTGTGTGTGTGTGTATACACACACATATTTCATACGTTCCCTACAAAAGCAAAAACTTAGTTCAAAACACATGCCTAATGACAGAGTGGTTCTGAGCCAGGGAAGTATATGAGAAAGTGAAATAGAAATATGTAGGGAAGAAAGAACAACAAAAGTAAGGAGTTCCACAACTTTGAACATTCTGGAATGTTCAGTTTGCTTAGTCTTTTAATTATGTTCAATCTCAAAATAGAGTAACTCCAGAAAATGGATTTTAGATGCACATTAATGAAAGGATTCCTGAGTGCCTCATCCATAGGTTCATCAAATAAACGGGAAATACACATCTCATAATTCTCACCAATTACATGTACGAGTAGAATCAGTGACTGGATATACTTATACATTCAGGTTTATATTATCAGTGTCAATATTTTAAATATTCCATAGCATGCATTGTATCAGCATTGAGATAAAGGATGGCCATAAATATTTGGTGACCTGAAATAAAAGATTTCTGAAGAAGGGGTCTGGTTAGAAGCATGCTACAGGGGTGGAACTGCCTCAGGAAACACATGAGATAAAGACACAGGACAAGTACTTTCAACTAGGGCCCTCTGGTCCTGTGACTGCTAGAACATTGTTTCACAGTTGATTTTGCTGATTGTATTGCACCTAATAACAAGATGTCCCAACTGGAAGTCACACTGTTTTGTCGTCATAGGCTGTAGTTCACACAGCGCAACACGAGCCACGGGAGGGTCTTTCGAGAGAAACTCGAATGGCTCTCTGATATTCTGTTTGATCACAGGTTCTAGGGAAGAAGATGGCAAATTCCTGGCCTTTGTGTATGTCTGACACTCAGAAAAAGGAACACTTCTCCAAGTCTGTGCCGTTCACTACCCCTTATGCACATGTATCTTACAGGGAGTGAAAAGGAAGTTAGTTGTCTAGAATTCCTATTAAATATAGGAATAGATGAAGCTCAAAGGAGAAACGATGACATATGCCAAAATTAAGGGGACAAGAATCTTTTCAGAGTGTGTTCTAAGGAATCCAAACAGTTTTGCGACATTTTAGACAGGAAACCTCATTTTTATACTGAAGTAATGTAGGGTTGTGCAAACCTTCATATCAGCTGATAAAAAAAATATTGCTTTCATAGGTTCACACAGGAAGTTCAAGTATTTCATCTCAGCTTCGATTTTTAAGCCATTTTCCTGCAAACTGGCAAATTTCTGCCTCCAGGAAACTGATGAAAATTCATGGATGTTTTCATTCCTCCAGTTTAGGGCAGAATAGTAAAACTTTTGCCTGAGATCAAACTTTTGAATATTTGAAGGGAGGGAAAAAAACCCACATCACTTCTCAAATGTGAATACCCAAAGTGAAATGTGGCTGTTTCTTACATTTTTAGATGCCTGGAAGTTTTCCACCAACTTCTATAACAGTCACTCTGCAGGCTTCTGCTATAAATGTTGCAGGAACTATCTGGGGAAATATTCTATTGAGAGGGAAGGCAGGATTATCTTGCAGATAGAGCGTGGAATTTGGACGTAGACAACCATCTGAGACCCACACCTGCCTCCTTCTGTGCCTTATGGTACGGCTCTGTATAAATGATTCAGACTCACTTTTCTTATATTTTTTCCCTGTGGCAATAGAGGAAAATGGGCTGAGCATTAGCCCTTTCTTGACTCTCAGAGTAGTCTATGAAGGTAAACATGGCACTTTATGTAAGTGCATTGACCTTTAGTTGCACCACTGTCTGGGGCCAGAGAGGTTGTATTAACACTGTAGCATCCCAGGATGGAGACCTGTGCAGCATGCCCCTGACATCTGCATTCATACAGGGGTGCCTAGGACACACAATAAATAATAGGTGCTATCAACTGCTGCTTCTGTCAGCACATAGCTTCCCTTCAGCATCTGGACATGTTAACCTCCTTCTCACAAATCCAGTGAAGGGAGACAGCAATACATCACCACCAATAAACTGACATCTGTCAATTGTCTAAGCAAAAGACACTGTGATGCACATCAGGCCTCTCTTGAGAATGTACTGGAAATATAGTGATTAATATGATAAAGCACACTTACTGCTATTGAAAGTACTCACACCTGTGTATTCATCATGCAATTATGAGGGAGACATGTCTGAATGATGAAAGATCACATATATTAGTCACATATGACAGCTGACAGATAATAATTCTGAGAAATATGAAGGAAGGAATCTGTGACTGAGGACAGAAGATTCTGTGGTGGCCCTTTCTAATATGACATCTTGTAGAATTAGGACACACACACTAATGCAAAAGGAACAAACAGATAGAGGAAGGGAGATACAATAATACTGGTGGCTGGAGAGTCCTAGTACCAAGATCTGGTGAGGATCCTCTACCTGAATCAAAATTAGGCAGAGGAGTTGAGCAGAAACTTGCCCTGTCTAGAAGAGATAAGGTATCAGGAAAACTTCTCTTTCAGCAAGTTGCTCTACATAGAGAAATATTGTAGTCCTGTCCAATGCAAGGCACTTTTGGAGAAAGCATTAATTCATTCATTAATCCATGACCTAGTTACTTTCCATAATGTCCCACCTCCTGAAGCTTCCACCATCTTCTCTCCTCAGTACCGGAACCAGACTTGCAGCATAGAATCCTCTAAGAGATAAACCATATTCAAACCACAGGGACACCCACAGCAGTTACTATGCTGGGATCGTGAATCATTAGTGTCTCTCGCCATCACAAACCTCACTGTTAGTGATCTGAAGAAGTTTGGACTCAGCCTCCTGCCTATTCCTTTATAAGATATGGTTTTGAAAATTAATGGCTTATTTGTAAGCCCTGATTCAGAAAACAAATATGGATATGACTTATGAAGTAACTCTACAATGAAGATGGTATTGGATACAATATTGAGGAGAAAATTGCTGGAGGAGCATGCTGATACCACTCTGGGACCAGAAGCTCCCCATTTAACTTTCCCTGAGCATCTCTTGTTTCATTGTAAAATCAGAAGCTATGCACTATATTTTTAAATTCTCTGAAAAACAAGTGCCCTTGAAAGTTATGTATTTCCTACTGCTGTGGCGATACTCTCTTGCTCTTGGATTCTGTCAGAATCCATGATTATTTTTTGTCATTAAGCTCAATATCTCAATTTTATAGACCGTGGATGCCCCAGTAGAAATGAACCAGATGGTAATATGATGCTTTCAAAAAACAGGCTCGAACTGTAATTCTCAGTTTAATCACAGCTAAACTGGGCATCCCCAAGCTCTATTAAATTTAACACTCAGCTGAGGTCATGTCTGTACGCATCGCCTTAGATGAATGGGCTAGTTCTTGGTGTGGGAACCTGTATGGCAGTGAGCAAGGCAGCTTTTCAACCTGCAGAGGCTCATTGCCCTTTCTGGAGCTCACTGCAGCAGTCCACTTTTTAAAATAAATACCTTAAATAAGCATAAATATAAAAATTTCACTAAGGGGGTTGACAAAAATCAAGCCATTATGTCGGCACAGAGAACATAGTAATTGAATTTTAATGAAATATCAAACAGATTAAAAAAAGCTTTAAGTTTTGATTTCCTTTAATCAGCTATGTTTTACTATGTAACACAGACAGTATTTGGAACATGTGTTATACTGAACGTGTGCTATATTTAATATGTACTGCATCGCATAAATGGTATGGTTAGTATTATTATATCAAAAATGCAGGTGACAGTTGTGTGGCTTGGGCAATTTGTGGGAACACTAGCAGTGGAGCCAGTATTATCCTTAGTGCGAGAACTGGATCTTTGGAGCCCATTCCCTATAGAGAGATAGCTTGCTTGGGGGCTTAGACACAATAGGGAGGTCCTTGGACCTGCCTCAAGTGATCTGACAGACTTTGTTCCCTCCCCATGGGAGGTCTCACTCTCTCTGAGGAGTGGATGGCAGGTGGGGTGGGGAGAAGGTATAAGGAGAGGGAGGACAGGAGGAAAGTAAACAGGGATTGGTATGTAAAATAATATTGTTTCAAAAATAAATAAAGGAAAAAATTAAAAGGTAAGTATTTTGAAAACAAGTGATAGTTAAAAAATAAAATGGTTTTAAGCAGGTGATGTTATGAGTATGGAGTAAATAATTGTGGCAAGAACCAGGTGTTTTAACACATGATTGAATATATTTATTTTTTATTTTGAAGAACTCTATTAAATGTCTATAACATGTTATATATAGTCTCAATCACTACTGCCTAAATCACATGCAAATATTTAAATTTTATAGTTTGTACACCATATATAACAGAAGAGACGCAAGAATATCTCTAGAAATTCTGTTTAATGCTGTATGTACAAAGATTCAAGGTCAAGCGTATTGGGATACTTCATTGTTTTTACTGAGTCTTTGACATTCAGTATGTATTTAAGATACAGTGAAACTTAAGTCCAATTGGCCACATTTCCAAGGTGACATAGCAACACCTGGCTAACAACTGGCAGTGCTTTGTCTAGGAGGTGGAAATATAAGTGTTAGTAACACGGATGTGGCCACTGCCTTCAAGGGATTTATATTCTATATACAAAACAAGAGTGCAAAAATGTGTAGTATGATTTTTAAAAGTATCATATAAAGTTAATACTCATGACTAAGTGCCTTGCATTTAAGTAATTTTTGTTTTACATATGTTTTATGTAATGTATTTTTCTATGTGGAAAGGTAACTCAATATCTTAAGGGTATACTCTCTAAATTCAAACAGTTCTGTACTCTTTTCCATTTCCTTTTCTCTGTGCTTGCCATTCTTCCCATATTGGGATAATATTTTAAATTTGAAGTTAAGCATGATCCAGCAGTGTAATAATCTTTTAAATCAGATTTATCTTGGTTAAAAATTAAAATTAGCTCATATGAAAGAAATGTTATCAAAGAAAATGTCATTGGTTGAAAAAGTTGAATATTTTCCATGTGCCTTTATTGTTATAATATCTGTAATTTCTTCTGGCATATGTCTACAAAAGCTTCCTCTGTAGTATGGTTATTTATATAGATCTTGTTTAGTTTTATTATAGTAGTCTCTTTTTAATGAACTCTTATAATTATGCCTTATCCATATATAGAGGTATTTATGTGTATAGTACATTGCTTTGAAAATAACAAGAATAAAATAAAACAAGAAAAATATATTGAGAAAAGTTAATAGATGCATGCCTTGATTGATTTCATGTAGCTTTTACTAATTGGTGATGTGTTGAGGATGGCTATTTACCGAGGTTTAAAACATACCAGAAATCATGGATTAAATAAAAGTTTAGTGTTCACTCGTTTAGCTAAATGTGAATCGTTCCCCATGTTCCTCTTTAATAAAGTTACCTTAGAATTACAGACAAGGCAGTGTAGACTCAAGAGTTGCTCTGAGAGAATCTACTACAAACTGGAAGTAAGTGTTTGAGTAGTTTCAGGCTGACTGGTCTAAGAAGCTCTTTTCATTTGGGAAAGCAATATAAATAAAGGAACAGAGTGGACATTGGCAAGTCTTAAGTGTGAAACAATCCCGCACCAGCTTGGACTTATTATTAAAATGGTTATTTATTTGAGGGAAAAAAACTTACAGAACACCATCCTACATGACCAGGAAAGGAGTCTAGTCACTGGAACTGGAGTCCAAATCAAGAGAGGGAGAGGAGGGGTGCCGCTGTTTTTTAAAGAGAAAGAGACCACGCCCCAGTGGGCTGGCATCTCAAAGGCTATTGGCTGAAGGAGCGGAAGGAGCTCCCACAGCAAAGTCTATTGGGAGAACAAAGCAAATGGCTTTAGTTGGAGACAAAGTGGAAATTTAAGAAGCATGAGCTAATGGAGTCTTAGAATATCAAACTTGATCCAAAACACGATATGGTGCCAATACAGTCAAAGGTGTGGGAAGTGGCATAATGAAAATGGCCTTGTTGGAAGTTTCATCTAGCAGAGGTGACAAGATTGATTTAAAGACACTGCAGGGAAATATCAAGGAGGTTGAGTTGAGAGACCAAACCTAATAATAGATTTGGAAGACTTAATAGGACTTTTTAAAATGGGTGAGTACTGCTTTTTTGACAGAAAGGATGGGAATGAATAAGAGAAAGCTGAGCGAAACAGAGGCGTTACTAAGCTTGGATTTCGGGATTATTTTTTGCGGGGGATTTAGGTGGCTATAAAAGTAAGGAATGGGGCCTCTTCAGTGATAATACCTACAAGGGTGGTATATGGTTGTGAAGGTGTATTCTGTTGAGATTTCTGTTGTCCAACATAAAATATAGGACAGTTTCATTTTTATTATTATTCTTAGAACTCATATCTGAAAGCAAAAGTAAATTGAAAGTTGGTTGAAAAATTACTAAGTGAACTATGGCAATGCTTCCATCCCATCTCTGAAAGCTACATATTTGGGTTTGAATTATTTAGGAAGTTATGAAACAAAACAGGATTTGTGTTTGCTTTATTTTGACATATGGTTTACATTTTGAAAGCTTTGCCGTAGGATGGCATTGCATGAAATTATGATGATAAAATTGGGCATGGCCCAAGGAAAATCACAAAATTCAGAACAGTGATAAACTTTATAAGTCATGTAATTACACAAGTTGTAAAACATAATTTTTTTTAGTAACTATTGGGTTCAATGTCTATTGAGAAATTGGGTATAAAGAATATACGAAAAAAGAAAAACTGTCCTAGTAGATAAGCTTGCTGTCCTTTTGGTAAAATGGTCATCAAATAATCTAGCACACATATGTAAATATAAACTCATATACAGATATATGTGTAATTATAATTGCCTAAGTTCTAGCTATTGGTTACATTTGTCCTCTAAAAATCACATATTCAAGTCATATCTCCTAGCATCTTGGGGCATAATGTTATTCAAAAATAGGCTTTTGATGAATGTTCAGAAAGGTCAGACTGGGGTATGGCAGACCTTAACTTAAAATGGTGGCTGCTCTTCTTGTGAAAAGGGGACATTTGTACATACAAAGGCAAGTACCATCAAAGATGAAGGCAGAGATCAGTGTGAAGCTAAGGAATGTCCAAGAGTTCTGGTAAAGTAGCCAAAACTGAACTACCTCACTACACTCATTAACCCTGGTGACCCCTGGACCTCAGACTTGTAATCTATAATGGCTCGACAATATATTTTGTGGCTTAAATATCACAGATTGTGATACCTTGTTCCAGAAATTCTAAGAAACTAATACAGTGATAGATAAGGAAGGATATGGGAATTACGGGAAGCAAATATGGTAATAAAGGCTTATGTCACAGATCCAAAGGGCCATTGCGTCAGGCTGAAATCTTCAGAATGAGAACAAAGCAACCTGGGAGTCATAGAGGATACAAAACGTGAAGAGTACGTGCAAAGGCTCTGAGATAAGAACGAACTTGGTATGGAAGAGAACTTGTCTTTTATCCTAAATATAGTAAGGAGATATCACTGTATTGTAAGTGAGGGTAATGTAATTCAATTTACAATCGAAATGTGTTGTAGCTACTAGGTAGTGACTGGTGTATGAGAAAAATAATTAGAAAAGTTAGCCACATGCCAGGTTATGAGACACAAGCCAGACTGAGGAGAGTAGATGGCAGGTAAGTTGAGCAATTATTTAATGCTGAGAGGTAGAGGAAGTACATCAAGCTTTATAAATACAGTCTTATGTTTTAATATAAAACTCTAAGTATGAGATGCTATTTATTAGGAATATGGAAAGAGATACACTATGGGAAAAACAAAAATAGAAGAATAATAAGTGAGTTCAGCATTAGACAGATTGAACTGTACATGTGTGATAATCAAAGTTAGACACACTATCGGGCTGTTGTTACATCAGGGGAAGTTATGGGGAGAAGCATGGGCAATGGAAGTCAACCCCACGGTCATAAGGAGTTACCAACACAGCTTCAATTAGAAGTCTCTAACTCTTGCAAGTGTTAATTACGAATTCCATTCTGGTTAAATTCCAAGGGAGTGCTTTCTAGAGTTGCACTGGCAATAAATTTTCAAGGTCCTGTGTAGCAAACAGGAAGGTACAGACACAGCGGTGACATGGTGTCAAATGCACAGAACCGAAGTTAAGAGGTTTGGAGTCTACTTTTAGCTTTGGCACTAATTAGCTCAATCACGTCTCAGGATAATGAGTATGCAGTATCTGATGAACTCTAAGATACCTATTAGTTTCAAAGTTTGATGACTCTCTAGTAATTGAGCTCTTGGGTACATAGTCTAATAATATTCTTTTACATGGGGCAACAAGGAGATATGCATGAAGGTCCTTTTTAAAACCTTGTATAACACAGTTTAAAGAAGCTTACATGATCATTATTAGAAATGAAAGATAGTGTGCCATGTTTATATGATGTGCTGCTTGGTTGCCTAAAAGAGTGAAGTAAATCTATTCATATAAACTCCCTTCATATCTTTGGCTTCCAGTTATATGTGATGAAGCCAGTTTCAAAATGTTAATGGAAATATTGAGAAATGACTCATACCTTTTAAGTTGTCATTCTGAATAATTCTGAGGAGACTTCTAAAAATCTCTTTCTGTTCCCTCAGCCTCTTTGTCCAGTGTACCCATGTTTATGCAAAATGTCCTGTGAGGAGAGCGGGGATGACAGAGATAGAAGAAAAGAAATAGAATCACATCTACCTAATTTTACCACATTATTTTACAATTGTTTTTCTACTTTATTGCTAACCTCTTGTGTGTTTTTAATAAATTGTTAATATATCATAAATATACTGGAAAACCAACAAATATATATGATTCTGTGCTGTTCAGAATTTCAGGCTTCTACTGAAACCTTTGATCATATCTCTTAAGGATATAAGCAATTTCTGAATACACGCACACACACACACACACACACACACACACACACACATATATACAGATGATATTGTATGGCAGAAAAGTTGAGAAAAGTTGCCCTCAAATTAAAGATTGAAGATAGAAATAACTCATCTTCTATAAATGGATGTGTAAAAATCCCAAGAGTAGGAAGAATGAAATTCTGGTTAATTACTAGGAAAGAAGAGGAAACAGAAAGGGATGATTCACAAAGGAACTGTTAGGGAGATGGTCATGAGGGTCCTCATTGCTGAGGAAGTGGGATTTCAGACAAGCCTGGACTGACCAGTGAAGCCTTGTGTTAAAATGAAAAGGTTCAATTTTATAATAAAAGTTAGGTTTGTTCTTTACAAGGTTTATATATTATTCCTTATATGTTTGTATTTACATCAATTTTGTTTCTCCATACATGAGTTAAAAGTTGCATTCTTCGTTTTAAATTGTGGAGGCCAAAGGGATTTTCATTTCAACCTTATGAATATTTTAATACCACATCATTAATTTCCTAAGGTTGCAGATGGTGTAGTGTACATTAATTCTGTTTCTGTTTTTCTCTTTTTGAATGTTTCCTTCAGCTTTATTTAACCAGCTATGACACATGTGGTTTAGTTGTGCTGTGCAATCTCACTTTCAATATCTATTTCAAATAATACCATTCTAAAAGGGGTACTTAGGATTCCAGTAGCAAATCTGAGTTCCCTAAATATTCAGACCTTCTTCCAGTACTCAGAGCTGGTCAACAGAAGAGAGAAAACTTGAAACTTAAATGTAATACTTGAGACCATGCCCTAGCTATGCAATGATTGACATAGATGTTGGCATAAATTCCACCTCAACCTTTTTTCAAACCTACTTATAAAGTGGGACGCTCATTCAGTTAGCATATAGTCTAAATATACTGAACATAGTGTTCATGTACTTTGCACATAAGTGGTGTGAAAATTTCAGAAAATACACAGTAAGTGAAGGAAATATCTATCTTTAGGAGATAAGGGGATGGTTTAGTGGGTAACATGCTTGCCTTACAATCCTGACAACCCGTGTTGGATCCCCAGAACTTGTGCCAAAGCCAGCTTCAATAGTTCAAGTGTCTGCAATTCTGGGACATCACTGTTTGGAAATTGGAGACTGAGAGAGGACAATGTCAGAAGCTCACATAGCAGTGAAAATAACCTGTGAAAACAAGGCGGAAAGGTACCCTAATGTCCTCTGACAACATATATGTATTGATACATAGAGGCCATGTGTTCAGTACCTTACACAGAAACAAGCAGACAAACACACACTTTAACGTATGTACACATATGACAACCTTAGAAACTGCATGTGTTCTAGCCACAGACAAATGACTTTTACTTGACGTTTAGGTTCTGCTGTACCCAAATATCCTTTAACCATGAAGATGTTGTTACTTTCTAGGTATGCTGCTATCAATGTTAAATGGAAGATTTTGCTATATTTATGAGTGTACCTTTTCACTCTTATAGGATAAAGAATACAGTCATTGATTTTCTAAAGAAAAGAACCTTGAAAGCAACTTCAAGGAAAGCATTGCAATGTATTTAGCGAAAAGTCCATAATGTAGCTTTATTGTCATTAAATATTTACATCATTCCTTCTTATTTTCTCGAGTCTGTTGTCCCTGTTCTTCACCTTAACATTTTTGTGCTATATTTGAAGGATGAGCCAGAAGCATGGAAAGCTGTTGTTTTCAAATTTTATTAATGTTTTTCAACTCGTCTCCCCGTGTGCCTGCTGACAGCCTGCCAAATCACCCTCCAGTGAATTGTAACAAGATTGGGGTAGCAATCACGGGACCCAAAATGAGTTGCAGATAATTAGTAGATCGGATCTTTGTCACAGCAAATAGCTGCTACCCACACATCTCTATTTTTAAGACTGTGTGCATCGTTGTCTCCAGTGCAAGCCACACACCTTTGCATTGCATATAATACAACTGAGCTGAGAGAGAAATTCCGTTATTTTATCATTTTATATTGTGGCTGGTTTTATATGTAAGGTACATGTATTTGGCAAACAACTGAAACCACCCTTGGCTTTTAAAGAGCACTAGAGGGAAGGGGAGTTTCCTATTTCTCTGCTAAGTGAGGTAACTGAGCCATCACAGACTATTTTCTAATAAATGCAAGAAACAAAAAAATCTCCTTAGATGATCAAATTCATTTTCATGCTAATTAGCTCTGACTAATTTGATTGGCAAGCATAGCAGGTCAGGAGATTAGCTTTTGAGTGTTACAAAATAGGAAAGCTTTTTTTTTTTTTCAGTGTGAAGATAGGAAGTGATAAGTTGAGGGAGAATGTAAAAATCCGATTCTAGAATGTTGAAAAGGCTAAGGTTATCTGCTAATAGGCTTTCAAGGGAATCAACTAGGGGTTCATAGGTAGAAAATTATCCTCCAGTAATCTGTTACTTTTAAAATATTATCGAATGCTTCAGCCTTCATCTGCTCGCCTTACTTAATTTCTCCCTTAGTTCTATAGCCCATAGATAGAATGCTTAAGAAGTTAGATAGGAGATTATCCATGTGCTAATGTGTGCTTCAACATGAAAGAACATTTACTATAATTTGTAGCATAAGTCATTGTGTTGGTACACTCCTGCATTTGGGAGGAAGCAGATTGAAGACAAAAAGATCAGAAGCTCAAGCACATAATGAGCCTCAGTTACATAATGAGCTAGAGGCTAGCCTAGGCTACTGGAGACTGTGTATCAAGGCAAAAAGTCACAGGTTTGGTGGCTGGCATCTCAAACGTAAGTCATGTAGTAATTGTCCAATGAGCGGACCGAGGCTGTAAGTGGAATAAAAAATGACATGTTCAAAAGACTCATGCTTTTTATAAACAAAGTTTACTTTGGAAAAAGCATACAAAATTTTTAAAACGTAGATTCTTTGTCAGTATAATGGGCACAGAGGGCTTTTTTTTTTTAGCTAACCTGCTTTTTGTTGTCTATAACAAGATTGACTTAGGAATAATCCTATGAGGTTTCAAACGTGTTCTAAGTATTTAAGATATTATTGATATCACTGAAACATTGATACTTTGGGAGTAAAGACATTTTAAGTCCCATTGAATATATTAAACATGAGTGGGTACCAACTATATTAAATATGAACGATTTTAAGTTTTTAAAAGTTGGTAATAAACAAGTCATGCAATAACTTATCTTCACAGACATTATAATTCACTGAGTCAAAAATTCTATAATATGTAAACACATAAACATTGCAAATTGAGGGATAGTGGGTTTTTAAAAGAATATTTTTATTTTATGTGTACATGTGTCTTAAGTGTACTTATGTTTGCAGCTCATGTATGCAAATGAACACAGAAGATAGAAGAAGGAACTGGATTTAAAACTTGTCAGCTACCCTAATTTAGCCCAGTTTCTGTAAGAGCAGCAAGTGCTCTTAACTGTTGAGCCATCTCTTGAGTCAAGACAAAGTGATAAAAAACTGTGTCATATGGAGAATAGTTTCAAGAAAACCATGGTCATGGTTTACACAATGGGTAATGGTGAAATTTTGTGCAAGGATACCAGTTCTTAAAAAATACTAATTTTAGAAGAATGGTCTTTTATTACTCAATTAGAGCCATCAGCATCAATTTTCAACATTTTTCTCAGTAAACAGGCAGCGGTTTGGAAGATAAAATTCTTTCTAAATCCTTGAGTTTCCTATTTGAAATGCTGATTTTAATTAATTCATCTCATCATTCCATTTTCTTTGACAGATACAAAAATTATTAATATATCAAAATGAAAGAAATGCATTTATTTATAGCTATATTATTGTAATGTAAATACAAATATGCAACATATTTTAGAAGGGTGACTATTATCCAAAATAACATCACACACTTGAAAAATACGAGAAAACAATGCAAGTTTAGGTTCATTCACATGCACAAGCTGGATGTTTTATCAGACAATGATATGCCAAGAAAGCATTAAAAACAGCGAGACAGACAAAATATGTGGTACCACTTTGACCACAGAGTCTTAGACATGAGTGGTTGGTTGCTTAATGTTCTCAGGAGATCTCTCCAGGTTGCAGAACCTTCTCAGAGTAACGAAGACACTTTCATCTCCGCTGATCTTTCCATGGAAGTCTTTTAGACCAGCACCAAATTAGGTCATAACAGGCCAATACAGAAGCAGTATTATAACTGAGTTTTTGACTTCAGGGCATTGCATATTTGCACAACTACAGCTTTCACCCATGGCTCTGAAGCAGGAGGGTCAGTTGAAGAGGTACTCTCCTGGGTGCTTGGAAAGCCCCATGGGTCTCATCTTCCAGTGGTTAGAGGGAAGGCCTGAGCTATGTGGCAGTTGAGTTGTATGGGAGGAAATGAAGGGCTGTTTAGTCATAAAAAGAACTGGAATCACACACGACCCACTGAACAGATAAAGAATAAAAAGGCATTTCCTTCAAGTTGGTAATGGATCTCATTCAATCTACTCAGAAAATCTCCTAACCTTCATTAACTACAGGAAAATGTAGCAGGCCACACGTTCTTTATCATTAGTTCAGGGGGCCGAGTGGGTGTTATCCTAAGTGTAACTGAGCCCAAATTTTGGCCAGTCAGACCCGAATGATCCCAAAATTGTTCATAACCCAGTTCCTGCTTAGTGAATTAATTTGTGAAAAAAAGAAAGTTTTAAAGGCAATGAAAATCTACAGAGTTTTACTCAAAATAAAAGGATGAAGTCATCTTTAGAAAAAGCTCTCAAACAAGTTAATGTCAAACAAATCAATAGATTGTACTATGTCTTATAGGACAATCAGATTTTCCTCAAATGTTAATAATTATCTTAGTTAATTCGATTTTCCTGGTGATGGATTATTTACTCTTTCAGTGGTGAAAGGTCTCTCACATAAACATACTAATTCATACCAGTAACAGCTGTGGAGTAAAGTCAAGAACATAGTTCTTTGAAATAGTAGACACACTTAGATCAGGTGTTTTTGGTTTCTATGTTCTTAAGGGGTTCTTAATACAACCACCCATTCCTAGTCCTGACATCTAGATTCTTTCTGAACCGTGAAGGCTAAGTTGCAAACAAAGTTACTTTTAATGTTTCTGTAAAGCCATAAGTGTTAGTTCTGGAGTCCCCTATCTGTAACTCAAGCACATTTGTACTGCACACAGACACACTCTTTGCTTATGCATCATATATGGTTACTCTTCATGGCCAAGTCATTGCAAAAGAGGTTGTATATGCAATAACAGTTAGCAAAACTAAAGTGCACGTATTTGAAGGAGACTTGGAAGGGAAATATAGGAGGATTTGGGTGGGGAAAAAGGAAGGCAGAAATGTTGCAATTTTATTATGATCTCAAAAATTAAGCTGAATTAAGAATTAAACATTTTTATTTCACGTGAACCTGCCATTATCTCCCTGGAAGAGTAAACATCTCATTACCTGACTCTTTGCACAAAACGTTTGCAAATATTATCTTATACTATGACCTTGCCTAGAAGTTCATGAGGACTCTATAGCCACCAAGAAACTGCATAGTCTTAGCAAAGGGCATTTATAGATGTTTAAAACATTCCTGATGTTCAAGATATTTTCAAGTCTTCAGTCTCCAGAATTACATCAGCTTTCAGTGCTGCTTTCCCAAAATCTTATTTTACACAGTCAAACACTGAATATAATTAAAAACATTTTTACTGAGTAATTTTAAGTGCAGCACAACCAAAGATCCAATTTCAATCCCCACCTCATACTTGAAGGGGAATATGTAAAATATTCTTTATTCCAGGAAGTTATTCTATATAAACTGAATTTTCAATCCAAAAATGCACAGCATTTGCTTAAAGATTTTTTATATTCATATTGTGTTTATATTAAGGACATAAAATAATTCTAAATAATCAAATATTGATAAATTCTTATCTTTATGGCATAATTGTTATGAATTATGGGGCATAGTATATACATGACAAAATACTTCACTATAAATATGAAGAGGAGAATCATTTAAAAATACTGTATTTTTATGCAACAGAACATTTTAGAATATAATTAATGTCTATTTTTCATTCTCGGTAACTATTTGACCCTTCATCACCAATACAAGACCACAACCAAAGGTAGATATTTACTATTCCAGGGAGTTAATGGCAGGTTCACTTGAAAATGAAAATGTTTAATTCTTCATTCAGCTTAAGTTTTGAGATTTAATATAATTTCAACATTTCTGCCTTCTCTTTTCCCCATCCAAACCCTCCCATATATCCCTTTCCATTCTCCTTCAAATTCATGCACTCTGGTTTTATTAACTGTTATCGCATGCATATTTGCTTGTATAGGTTTATGTATTCCTAAATAAAACCTGTTCTGTCCATATAATAGTATCACAGAGTCTTCCTGACATGATTGCACAAACGAGCTATACACAGATGACACCAATGGAAATTCCAAACAGGAGATGGATGAAGAAAATCCCATAAGGCCTCAATCCTAAACAAAGAACTATAGGCAACTAAGGAAATCTTGGAGCAGGAGAGGTGGGCCTCCTTTGGGAAGAGCACACTGTTTGTCCAGGCCAAATGGTTAGTTCCAAAAATGTGCACACAAGTAACAGTATGTGATAGAGTTTTAAAGTTCACCTACAAAATGCTAATACTCAATAGAAGCACTCCTATTTCATAACAACTAGACATTGAAGGAGTGTCTATCTATCTATCTATCTATCTATCTGTATGTATGTATATATGTATGTATTTAGAGTTACTGACTATCTTCTCTTTGTGGTTAGTTATATCCAATGTTGCAGATTCCATAGACAGGAAGGTCTTAGTGTATGTAAGTGTATGTGTCTCACTGAGGAAGAAGAGAGAGAGCAGAGAGTGACTTCCTTTCCCATTTGTTAGGGAAATCACTGTGGCACTGTGCAGAGTCATCAACCAGACTAGGGTCCGAATGGAGATTGAATACATGCTTGGGTGGCAACTTAGCAACAGGACATCAAATAATTGCACAGGAGAAATGTCTGTGTGGATGTTTATGACAAAAGAAGCTCAGAAGCATGCCCATCAGGAAGAGCTATAGGCAGACACTGCTGAGACCTCCCACTGACAGCCAACCTGGGTGCAAACCGAAAGCCTCCCACTACGACCTCATAACACACAGAGAGACGGAGAAAAACAAGAAGAGAAGACAGGAGTGGAAATACTGAGTGAACTGAAGCACAGAAGACTAAATTACACGGGAATTACATCAGTCACGTTAAAATGGAAAACTCTAGTTTGTTTTCCACTGCAAGTATGAGCATGGAGATTTGTGAAGAAGCCCAGCAATAAAGAAACACATTCACATCTGCACTTTTAAATGGTGTCATTAAATTTTAAATTGCATATGTTTTATATACATGTTAAAAAGCAAGTCTATTTGCACAAATGTGAAGGTCAGTAATATCAGTGAGATTCTGGATGACTCCAAGGTTTTCAATTCGTATGTGTTCCCTAAATATGCATGAACAAATGTGTGTCGGCTTTGCCACAAGAAGGGAAGTTTAGTGTCAGGACAGATGTATTTGTGCCTTCGCTCACTCTGTGCTCACTGAAGCTTGTTAATCTAAAAAACATTCCACCTTCAACTGTTAATGAGTTAATAAGTCATTTCGAGGTGAACTACTTTAAAAATTGCTGAAGTCACACCTCTAGCTGTGTTATTGTTCTATCTATTGCAAGGGAAGGCCTGGCTATCGTTTGCTGTAACCTAACATGAAAACCAGAAAATAAATGCTTGTTATCTGCCCAAATTTTTATAATAACAAGTCAACAGAAATGCTCTTATTTTAATATGTGAGATCTTTGAATTTTATAGATGAGAAATTGGTAGAACATAGTGTAACCCTCCATAAAATCACATAGAGTTAAAAATTACCTCCGTCCACATCTAGACATTTTTCTACATGTTAGTACATAGTTTAAAATCTCCTCACTAATGTGTGACTTGAAAAGAGTATAATCCAAGCTAAGCTGTGAATTGTGGATGAGATGCTTACGGTGAACTGTGGTTACAATGGCATGTGAATGTTCACATTTCCTGTAATGTAAGGCTTACACCTATGACGCCAGGAAAAATATATTGGACTTGAAGAATTCCGATTAATCAGAACTTCAGATTTTGAAATGTTAATGCTTATACCTAACTGTGATGTTAGGAAAAACATATTTGACATGAAGAATTCCAACTAGTGAGAAATTTGGCTTTTGAAATGACTGATTACTCAGTGGTATCACATATTCATATGAGCAAGCATTCTTGTGAATAAGTCCCCATATCCCTCACAAGGATAAGGAAACGGGGAATAATAATAATAATTTTTGGTTTTCCCCTTAGGATTGTGTTAAAGCTTTCTCTTAGTATTGTCAGAAAATTATGGTTCATGCTCCATCTTATTTCTTCTGTGATAATTCTTACAAGATACTTTTTCATTCTTATTATACTCTTCCATTAAGTATTGGCTATAAAATGAATGTGGCTATTTTATTGTAATCACATATATAAGATGAAATTAATGAACATTTAATCCATAAAACTGTAGTGGGGTTAAGATAGCAAATCATTAAAAAATGCTACATCTCTTAGAGATGAGAAATAAGATTTATAAAATAGGTTTCAAATATCAAATAATAAAAATTTGACTTAACCTGGCTATAACGGTTAATTATAGAGATGACATTTTTCAAAGATGGTATAAACAGAAATTTGTTATAGCTTGAATCTGTATTAGTCTATGAGGTATAGAACAATTAATATAAACCCAGAAACAGCTATTGGGGTTCAGCCTGATGGTCAGAAAAGCAAAACAGCCAGCCACTGGCTCTCACCTCTAGTTCTGTCCTAAATGGAGATCCTGCTCCCAGAAATCCTCAGAATGAGACTGACTGAGAACTGTCTCCTTTAGTTTTATTTTTTTTTTGTTCACAAATATGATTATAATAAAAAGTCAGATAATAAATACCACAAAGAATATAAAAGAATACAGAACACCATGCAAAAACACAGTAAAAACTTCAAGTAGTAGGACTGGAGAGATGGTTCAAAGGTTAAGAGCTCTGACTGCTCTTCCAGAGGTCTTGAGTTCAATTCCTAGCACCCACTTGGTGACTTACAGCCATCTGTAATGAGATCTTGTGCACTATCCTGGCATACAGACATACATGCAAGCAGTACACTGTATGTGTGTGTGTGTCTGTGTGTGTGTGTGTGTATAACTTCAAGTTGTATAATCAGAATAGAACTATCTCCAGAGTGATAGAACTTTTAGATAAAAATTATTTTAAAGCAAATTTTACTTAGAAAGCCTGCTATTAAACATGTACTTGGTTTTAATTTTGTAGTGTTTATTAACTTATCTAGTCAATCATTTAACATAATGATTAGTACAAATTCTCAAATTCCTCCTACTTCCCTTATTCTCCCAAAAGCTTTAGTTAGTCCTCATTTTTCCTAATGTCTTGAACAGACTAAGATTAATGATGATGTTATTAGAGTCACCTTTATGGCCTCAATATAAAACTGTTGATATTTTCTTCATCTTGGATTTTTTTCTTCTCTCTGTGTCTGTGTCTCTCTGCCTCTGCCTCCCTCTCTCCCTCTCTCTCTCTCTCTCTCTCTCTCTCTCCCTTCCTCCCTCCTTTCTGTGTAACTATATGTATCCACATGCCCACATGAATTCATATGTCTGTGTGTGAATAATTGTGCAAGCACATATGTGTTCATTCTCCTTTAGTTTTATATTCCTCTCTAGTGCTGGGATTAAAAGCATGTACCACTGCTGCCCAGTTTCTTTTTCTCTTTTTCCATGTTTACTTCTATGGATTTTTTAAAAACTGTTTTTATTGAGTTATATATTTTTCTCCCCTCCCCTCCATCCCTCTTCCTTTTCTCTGTTCTCTGGAGTTGTGAATTGTAGGCTGGTTTTTCTTTGCTTTATGTCTAAAAGACACTTATTAGTGAGTACATATTATATTTGTCTTTCTGGGTCTGGGTTACCTCACTCAATATGATATTTTATAGATCCATCCATTTGCCCACAAACCTGGAAACAACCTAAATGCATCACCCAAAGAATGAATAAGGAAAATGTGGTACATTTACACAATGGAGTATTATGCAGCGGAAAAAAATATGACATCGCCCACTTTCTATGGCAAACTAGTGTGATTACTGGGATTACAAGAGTATGTAACCACTGCTTGGTTGTAAGGCTGACCAGGGCAGTTGTTTTGCTTTTTGGACCTTCAGGCAAGCTTTATTTATCAAAACAAATGAAATATCACTACAATGAGGATGTTGTGGATGGGATTAGCACTTGAATATGCATAGACTAGAAAATAGAGTGTGTCCTCCATTTTTGTGGACATCATCCAGTACATTGAAAAGAATTAAGAGAATAGAACAAAAGGTGAAACATGGGACAACTGTGTGGTTTAAGGTTGTATAACCAAAAAAAAAATCTGTCTTGACTTTAGACTCAGTTTCACACCAGGATGTATATGGTTTCCTTTCTTATAAGATCTTTGTACTCAAAATGAACCTACATTATCATATCTCTTGCTTCTCCAGCTTGAAAGTCTTGGGTCTCATCTTCTGTAATTGAATGACTCAATTCTTTGTAGTATTTCTGTATATCATCCTTGCATATTTCTCTCACCATCTATCCATCCGTCCATCCGTCCATCTATCTATCTATCTATCTATCTATCTATCTATCTATCTATCTATCTATCTATCTATCTATCTGTCTATGAGGGAGAAATAAAACAAAATAGAATTTATATCTAGAAGCACATTCCCGTAAAAGAAAGATTTTTGAGCCTAAGATTATAGAATGTTTTCTTTTTCTACAAGTTAACATCATATCAATGGAAGATTACAGTTCAAAGACCTTCAAAGTGGAAACTTTCAATGAGAAAGAACGTTTGGGTGAATTCAAAATCAAGAAAGAAGAAAAATGAAAGTGAATGCAGAGATCCAAGTCCAAGATGCTGAAAATAAGTGGCCTTAAATATGACATTTATACCACATATGTAGGGTTCAAAGAATCATGACAGAATAGGGGGAGGAAAATGTAAGATTCAAATAGAGGTAAAAGGTCTGTGGAATGACATCTTTTAAGCAACCTGTAGCCATAGAGAGTGTAAACTTAAGGTAGCTGTGTTTGCTGGCACTGGGCCTACACAAGATTGGGCAGCCTAACAATCAGCTATGGATGGGGAAGTACTGATTTGATCATGCTACATACCAATAAAATGATTGACAGCGAACATATTTGGAGGGAGGAATTGGCATAGTATTCTCATTTTCATCCACTGGTGAACACACTAATGAGTTCCATAATATACTTTCAAACTCAGATTTACACATATGTCCACAGTTAAACTCAGTGGTTCACATGTACACATAATCATAAAGGACTTGTAAGGAAGAGATAAACTGGAAGTGGAGGAGAGAGATAAGAGAAAGCATGGCTACCCCAGGCATCCCAACAAACATATAAATGGAATCCAACATACTTGTAAATAACAATGTCATATCATGAAGTGAACAGTTTGGACAGCCCTATCAGATCGTAGATTTATAAAGAATTAATAAAAAAATTCAGGTGAAAGACCTGTTTTTCACATTTCATAATATCTAATACATAGCTGTTGACAAAACAAACCTCCAAGGTACTGTAAGAGGAAAAAAACATAAAAGAATTAGTAATAACTAAGAAACAAAACAGAAAGATAATAAAAGATGAAGTTGAGATTATACACTCAGGAATCGTAAACATCTATGATTTATGTGTGAGGGATGCTAGATTATAAAAGTTGCCATGCACTTTCAGAACACGGGCCAAGAATAGAGTCATATGAGGAGAATTCTAAATGCTTATTAGAAAACTCCAATAAATCAAGAAAAGAATCTTGGGACCTCAGTTTCTTTAAAAACATAGAATTGTTCTTGGAATATGCTTTTGTTTCCATCCCAGGTATAGCAGATACATGTGGGTTTAGAGTATTAATTATAATTGACTATTATTATTTATAAATATATCTCTGTGGAAAAACATATTTTTACCATGCACAATTTTTCCTTGTGATGTATAATTCTTGGACTCATAAGAACTTTACTTAGGTCATATTCCTTCACTCCAGGGCATAAATTGTCTGATTCTCTGAATAAAGTTGACTATTGCATAAAACTTTATTCTGCCTCATTTGTAGACTCCATTCTCCCAGGTTCTGCCACCTTCAGAGTGGTGAAACCATGCATAATATCACTTGCTAAGCAATGTGAATAGAAATAATGAAACTACAAAAAATTAAAAATACCAAATAAAGTCCCCAAAATATAACAAAAGTACATAAGGAATGTGTGGAAAATACCAATCTCATGACTGGCATGGTCAAATAAAGAATCACAAGATAGACCAAAACCAACTTGCCAAGCTGATATATAAGAAAAAATTAATGGAAAACAATTCAATGAAAACAAGCTATCATATTAAATAATTGCTATTTGAAAGTTCAGTTAGATTTCTAAGTAACATGTGTTTGAGGGTTATAACTCAAGTTTTCAGACATAGTTGCTAACAGAGAAGGAAGATAAAGTACAATGACATTAAATGGTCACTTTAGAAAGGGAAAATGGTTATTAAAGTAAGTGCAAATTGGAGAAAACAGTAATAAGCCTACGATTAGACTACATTCTATTCAGGTTAGAAGTAATAATATAAATGGAGCTAAAATGATACATATGGTTAAAGTGAAATGACTTGTCAGATGAAAACAAAGATTCTGCCAATTTTATAGAGTTAGAATGAAAGCAAAAGGTATAGAGAAAAATGTACTATTTCACCATGATTAAAATAAGTCGGAAGTAGCTTATTAACTTTTGATGGAAAAACTCCAGACAAGGAAATTTACTGGCCTCAAAGAGATGACAAGGGGTAAGTTATTGAAGAAGCTGAGATATCCTTAAAATCATAGCCTCAGTAACATTAGCATGGCCTGTAAGGCCAGAACTGATAGAATGACAGAAAAGCACTTAATGCACTATGATAATTTGAAATTCACCATTTTCCCCCATCAGTAACGGACAGAATAAAAGAGCCAAATGATGTAGAAGTCCTTCTGTATATGTGTTGCTTTTATTGGTTAATGAATAAAGAAGCTGCTTTGACCTGTGATAGGGCAGAGTAAAGTAAGGCAGGGAAAACTAAACTGAATGCTGAGAAAGAGAAGGCAGAATCAGGAGACACCATGTAGCTGCTGCCAGAGGAAACAAATGCCAGAAACTTGCCAGTAAGCCACTACCTCATGGTGATGCACAGATTAATAGAAATGGTTTAATTTAAGATATAGCAGTTAGCCAGAAATATGCATAAGCCAATAGGCCAACCAGTGTTATAATTAATATAGTTTCTGAGTGATTATTTGGGTAAGAGAGGCTGGGGAATTAATGAGTAGCCTCTGTCAACAGCCAAAAGTTAGCAGATAAATTAACAGTAAAAGTCAGTTTTATCTAATTAATTTCCATAGATAAGTTATTAAACAATAGCACCTTCAAAAGTCTAAGATAGAAGTTTCCTGATGTGGCTAATATTCAGTTCTGTAAACACATTTTGCTAACTTAAGATAAATCAAAAACTCGAATATGGTCACAGATTATCAGTGGTTAAACTACAAAGGAAAATAGAACAATATTCGAAGAATATTATTATTTAAGTTTCAATCAATCTCTGTAATCAATATGCACATCTAGAGAGCTATTTCAGTAGAAAACTTAAGCATATTTTTATTTAAACTAAAATATTACATATCAATTAGAGCACAGAAGCTGGGGAACCAGGAAGGTACAAAGGTTCTGGCCAGTTGTGGATGCATAAGAAACTTGAGGCCAGCCTGATCTATGTGAAAACCATAGACCACATAAAGAAAAAAGAGCACATTTATGAGGTGCTCTCAAGAAGCAGTCGAGGGAAATTTATAGTACAGGTGTCTGTTTCTGAGAAGAATACTTAAGATCTTCCAGTTAGAAAGGGAACAAGTCAATGCCAACATAATTTGAGAAGTTAATTCTCAGGAATTTTTTTTGATAAAACAATAAATTGAATGAAAAAATGAAGGAAAGAAATGACATAGAAAAGCGTTTTAAGACAGATTAATAAATTAATGCTTCCAGTTAATATAGCTAAAATGAAAAGTAAAAAGATTATGCAAATAAGCAATTCTAAAAAAGAAAGAATAGTCACATTATTGTTTTGCTGATATCCAGAGTCTAAGAAAGCTTAGATATATAAACTAATGTGGAGAAATTGTCAAGTGTACATGAGATCCAAGACACATTTTGCATTACCTCTAATTTCTTATTAGCTATTTCTAACATCTTCATTTAACCCATTTCTATTAATCTGTGTATCACCATGTGACTGTGGCTTACCGACAAGATTGTAACCAGCGTCCATCTCAGGCAGAACATCCATGGCATCTCTCACTCTGCCCATCTTCCCAGCATTCAGTTCTGTCTTCTCCACCTACCTAAGTTCTGCCCTATCAGGCCCAAAGTAATTTCTTTATTTACTAACCAATGAAGGCAACACATGAACAGAAGAACTCCTACACCAATAAACCAAGATTCATACCAATGTAAATCTCTATGTCATATCCCCCTGTAAGTGTAAACAAACATTTATAAACAACCATATAGGGAATTTGGGCAGAGTTCTCCCCAAACTGTTTCCTGCTTTTTGTTGGGCAAAGTAATTTTTGGGAATGTTGATGGCAACCTTTCAGATGGTCTTGATCCATCAAACTACATTAGTCTGGAAGGAATGCACAGGTTCTCATCCTCTGTGGAAATTAAAAGAAGAATCTCTTTTCCAAAGCAACATATCCTTAGACTCAAATTCTGAAGTTAAATACCTTTATGTTGGCTTAACTTAGCAGGCCATACAATGAAATGTCTCTGTGTACTTAGCTCCTTCACTGTCAAAAAATACAAAGAAAACACAATAATATACATAATCCAGACTCTCTGTATTTTCCATCTTTATGTGGCTTATAATTTTACTCCCTTTAATCTATGACTCTCTATACTCTGTCTCTTTAAAGACTTTGTTTTATTTTTTATAAGCCATTTATAACTCTGTTTCTAACTCTCTATACTCTTTTTCTTCTCTCTTCCGAGCCTATGTGCATTTTTAAAACATACTGTCCCTCATTTAGAGGTCTTTTATGTCTGAATCTGTTCTTCTTGTGTATTTGTAATCCTTTTCTGACCAGAAGTGCTTCTTAAAAAGGTAAGCAACATTACTATGACTAAGGCTGCTTTGCCTTTTGGCTCCACCTAGTTCAACATGTCAGAGGAGGCCCATTCATTGCCTCTGAGAGGCATTCTCTCCACCCCAGATCTAGGGTTGGGTCACAGCGGGTCTGTGTTGCCATTAAGCAAGTTGTAGCACTCTGCTCACAAACCCCATTTAAATGTTCCATATCGGGACCTCCAGATAGAGTCAGAGTTCATGCTTATAGTACAGTCCAGGAAGCTGCCATTTCAAAACCATGAGGCTTCTTTTCTACTAATGCTAAATCAGGAAGACCTCTCTTAAAGTAGCTGAAGCATGCTGCCAGCAAGCAAAGCCCATTCAGAAAAAAAATGTGCCAAACTTTGTTTTTTGGCATCTAAAATTCCTTTCCAAACCCTCTCAGGCTTTATGTGGATGTAGCTAGTACATGTGGGAGTGCCATTGGGAACCATTTTGTTGTAGTAGGCCACTTTTTTGTTTCCAGCTGCTCAGACCTGAAAAAACCATACAGAAACTATAATTTTTCAGTACTGTTTGGCCAATACCTTAAGCATATTTCTGGATAACTCTTATATTTTAAACTAACCCATCTCCATTAATCTGTGTATCACATGTGGCTGTAGCTTACCAGCAAAGTTTCAGCATGTCTGTCTTTGGTGGCAGCCCCATGGCTTCTCCTGACTCTGCCTTTTTTTCTGCCAGCTTTCAGTTTAGTTTTCCCCACCTAGTTCTACTTTTCCCTATCAACAGGCCAAGACAGTTTCTTTATTAACCAGTGGTATTCACAGCATACAGAGGGGAAATCACACATCACACACAACCTCCAAGGATCCTGGGATATCACTGTTTTGCCTCTCTAAGAAGTGAATGGACATTGGGATTCACTGTAAAATGTGGTGGGTTTCACTATAGATAAATAGTTTCTTTCCTGACCTTTGATTTCACCTTGATTAGCTTTAGTTCATTAGCATGAAAACATATACCGCCTTCCAATTTTAAAGCAGCAACTCTACCAATTCTACGATATCTTCACACAACTGGCTTGGGCTTCTCTTCCTTTTTCACCCACAATGCTTTCTACAATGGACTCCAGTTTTCCAGCTTCTCAAACTCCTATTGCTTTCTTCTTTAAACTGAGTAACTCTATTTCTGTTTAGCTAGGAAACAAGAAATAGTAGGAAGAGCTTGGATTTGCTGAGAGAGCAACCAGAACTATATTCCACACTAATTCACAGTAAATATTTGTTTGAAGAAAAGTGTTAATATTACTGTATTCATATATATGTGTATATATACATAAAATAATACACATGCATACATAGAAGCTGTTATAATGTATGTATGTATATATATAAATTTTTGAACTTTTGTGTATCAATTTCTCTGCCATCTTTTGTTGTTCCTATTTAGTTTGTTTTCATACTCTAGAAATTGAGCCCACAATTTTATGCAGATGAGGTAATCAGTCTATCACTAACTTATGCACAAAGTTCATTTCTCTCGTTTTTAATACAGCTTGCAAAGCATTTGATACTGTGATTTGTTGATTTCTCCTTGATTTTCATAAATGTTTTCTTATACTGTAACTGTGTTCCTATAGAAAGGTTCATGAATGTCATTGAACCTTGACATACTATTATTTTTATCAATAGGGAATCTTTCTTTTCTTCATAGAAAGCATTTGCTTTAAATACCACTTTTTCAGAGAATAACATTCCTTCAATTGCTTTCTTTTGATTAAAATATGCTGTTATACATTTTTCTATGATTTACATTCAATTTGATGGATGTATTTAAACTTTAAGTATGGTTTTTACATAGCAGTGTTTTGGTTTCTGAATTTTTAAGACATGCGTAGACTATCTGCACTTTATGAATGGCATTTAACTCAATATTTTTGATTAATGAATGCCTTTATGCTATCCATGTAATTTTACTTGTGTTCTATTTTTAATATATTCTAAATCTATTTCCTGAAAGAGTTTTTGTCTGACTTCTGTATCTAGTTTTCTGGCTTTGTTATGTTTTCATATTGTTCCTACTGCTTGTAAGCTACATATATTTTTTTCTGCTATTCACAGCCCTTAAGATTTAATACATGAAATTAATATTACACTATTTTAGAAAGTTCAAGTATAATAAAACTTTTGTTTTTTCAGATAAATTCAAAAAAATGTATGCATAAATCCCACACTCCAAAATGTAGGACATACTTTGTCTTTGCCCAGCTGTGGGAAATGGATAGTGTAATGTCAGAATGGAGTACATATATTGAAAGAAAACTGGCAAAGTAAGAGAATGAGGGGCAAAACACAGATCCAGAGAAAATATTTTCAAACATATACCATATAAAGGATTAATAGCTTCCAATAATTAAATCAGTAAATGCCTGAGTAAAACCAACCAGCAATATTTATCACAACCTGAATTTTAGGCAGTTTGATCATTTCTACTTGGCCATGGAAATAAATTTTTATGCACATTGTTAGATGTATTTTCCCTGATTCTGCTGAGACTATTTATATCAATGTTCATGAAAGATAGAAGATTATAGATTTTTTTATATTATACTTGTTTAGTTTGGGTATACGGTATTATTAGCTTTACTGAAAGTAAAAATTAAAAGATATTCCCTCTGCTGCTTTCAGAAACATGCACACACACACACACACACACACACACACACACACACAGGGGATTATATAATCTTTAAATTTTGATACAATTTATCAGGGAATTATCTATATTAGTCTTTTCTTCATTATTGATTCAGTTTATTTTTGGTATGTGGGGCTACTTGAATTATCATATTATCAATTTCTTTCTTAGTTTGCATGCTTGAAGAAATTTCCAAAATCTATTATAAATAGGTGATCAAAATAATTTTTATATAATACATATTATAGACCCATCTATGCAATTTTTTGGTATATAGCCAAAGGTCACTCCATTCTAACAAAAGGAATTTGCTCATCCATTTGCACTGTGGGTTTATTAATAATAGTAAGGAACTAGAAATAACTCATTGTCTCCCAAGGGAAGAAGAATTGAGAAAATGTGTGTAGGTTTATACAATGGAGTATTACTCAGCTGTTACAAAACCAACATCACAAGCCAGGAATTGGTGGTGCTTTGCCTTTAATCCTAGCACTTTGGGAGGCAGAGGCAGGCATATCTCTTTGAGATCAAGGCCAGCCTGGTCTACAAGAGCTAGTTCAAGGACAACCAAGGCCGTACAGAGAAAAACTGTCTCCAAAATCCCCCACCCAAAAAAAAGGAAAAAGGGAAAAAAGAAGAAAAAAACTAACACCATGAATTTTCAGACAAATGGATGGAACTAGAAAAAGATCATCATAAGTAAAGGAACACAGAAACAAAAAGATAACTATGGTATGTATTCACTTATTATTGGATATTGGCTTTTAAGTAAATGATAACCAAGGTACAATCTACAGACACAATGAGCTTAGGTAAAGTGGAGTGATCTAGGGGGATGCATGGATCTCCCTGCGAGCGGGAAATAGAATAGACTTTGTAGGCAGACTGTGGTCAGGTGGGGCATGTCTGAAGGTACAGAGTACCAGGAGAGACATCTGAAATTGTGGGGCATTTGTTGGTGGTTTGGAAACCTAGTGCAATGGAAACTATCTTGAATGTATGATTGTGATCCTAATCAGGACAACCGAATGATATGGAGTCTCATCTTGCCATCTCTAGTCACCACGTGAGATTTCCAATGGAAGATCTGAGTTGAATTCAATTGAGTTTTGGTCAAGGAAAATCTCCAAACAACCCAGACAAAATATTGCTCTCCACAAACTGGCAGCGGAGACCCACTGCCGAGTACAGCATGCACACAACTCATTGAACATGGAGAAGTTGAATTTTTCCTACATGGAGCCTTTAATCCTACAGTCTAGTCTCTTTGATGTAAGAAGGTACACTGCAGGCTACTGAAAGAGAAATGTGAACACCAACCCAGTCAGTAAACCTTTGATGTAAAGCTGTCCTGCCTGCAAAGCATGCTAGTGTAATGGTGGCACAGGACTTGTGGGAACAGTCAATGTCTGGTTTGATACTCCATGAGAAACAACCATACTTGACAGTGCTTGGTAACTAAAAATCAGAGACTAGATTACCCAGAGACTTGGGTAAAATCAAGCAAGACTGGTCTAAAAATTATCAATAAAATGACTAATGATGATATTCTGCTATACTCATAGATCAGTGGCTTATCTAGTTTTGTTAGAGAGACTTCCTCTGGCAGCAGGTAGGAACAAATGCAGAGACCCAGAACCTGACTTAATGTGGAGAAAGCCTAAATGGGAGGTCTCCTTCAAAATCCCTTCTCTCAGAGTTCAGGGAATTACACAGAAGAGAAAGCAGAAAGATTGTAAGAGTCAGGGGATATGGAGGATAGTAAAAGGTCATGGTGGCCCTCTGAATCAGCCAAGCAAGTTGAATATGAACTCACAAGAGACAGAAGTAATAAACAGAGAGCCTGCAGGGGTCTGCAAGAGGTCCTTTATGCTATATATTATAGCTATTAGCTTAGTATTTTTATCATACCCCTGACTGTGAGAACGAGTGGATCTCTGACTCCTAAGCATGCTCTTGGGACTCTTTTTTTCTGTTGGATTGCCATGACCAACTTCAATTTGATAGCTTTTGCTTCATCTTATTATATTTTATTTTTTCATATTTGGTTGCTATGTCTTACAAAACGGTTCTTTTCTAATGAGAGACAGGAGAGGGAGTGGTTTTGGATGGGACAGGTGGTGGGGAGGGACTGGGAGGAGTAGGAGCGGAAACTATAATCAAGTTTTGTTATATGAGGAAAAAATCTATTTTCAATGAAAAAAGAAGAAAAATCAAAGTCACTATATAGATTAATCCTAACTGTAATAAATAAGTAGATATTCAACTCTATGTAAGATCATTATTTAATTTTATGGTAATAAGTACACCATTGGTAGTAAAATAGCAACAACATTAAGCAAAATTAAATGATTCTGGAAACATCCATTGAACCAATGAGTTTTATTTATTTTGTGAAGGTAAAAAAATATTCAAATATGACTAACATTTTTTTTCTAAAAGTCAGAAATAATTATAAGTCTGAACTTTAAAACAAAAACCTTAAATCATGACTTCAGATTATCTAAACATTGGTGATTAACACAGAAAAATAATTTTACGTGGGTTGTATCTGTTTTCTTTTTTCTTCTTTTAATTATATGTGTTATAATTAAGAAGCCACTCTTTTTAGTATGTTGAATCTGGAGATAAATACTTTTCAAACACACACATATTTTGAGTAAAAATTATGCTATAGTTGTTTACATTTTTGTTATGCTTATGAATTGTGTTGTCCAATGAATGTTATTACTGAAATTAAATTTGAAAATATTTTATTTGTAGCAATTTCACCTGTATTATTTTCTTGCTGTTTTTGAAATCAAAGAACTGTCTTTGAAATCAAAACCGAATTTCAAATAGGTTCTTACTTTCAAGATTTTCACTGCTTAATTCAATAGGGCACTTTAAAGTTCATGGTATATTGCCTTCTGTATTACTTTATACACACAATCACATTTTCTAATTAAAGTTGTACTTAAAGAAAGAGAGAGCACAAGAAATTATATGAGGAGACAGAAAAAGATGGGAGGATAAGGTGAGGGAGGGAAGGAGAGACAGAAAGCGAGAGTTTGTATATTCCATAAAGTTTGGTTATTATGTTAGTAAAATATAAAATTTCAAGAATAATCACCATTTTTTCAACCAAGTTTACAAAATAGCATTAAAGATATTGCCATGAATTGAGTAGTCTTCTACTTAAATATCTATGCTATTTATAGCAATTCACGATCTTTTAACCCTTGAAGAAATTCCTATAATAAAAGAACAAATCAATTATAGTTACAATTTTATTTTTAGTATAAGATAATTTTGTGTGGAAAATTAGATTTTCATTTAGAAGAATTGTTCCATCTGAATAAAAACCTACAATATAAAGTATACAATGATAAGCAGAAACATTAGAACTCTTGCCTATTAAATTGTGAATTCTCAACCTAGACTTGTTCATAGTTCCTGTGCTTTGAACTGTGTTATTTAGTACAGTTTGCACTCTAGGCTTTGTGTCCTTATGTCACTTTGGGATGGAGACAAGAGAGTGCATATCAGTAAACATTTCGTCAATGGTTCATGTTCATGATGATATTTCATGAGAATTGGGAATTTTGCTCTTAAGTTTTGAGCTTGTACTCTCATTTTTTAGATTTTGTTGCTGCCAGAACTCATTAAAACTCATTACATTCTATTCCAACATGAAAATGAAAGCTCAAAAAGTAACAAAGATTTATGCCAGCTAATAAATGAGTAGGAAATTGTAACAGTAGGGTTCAACATTTTCTACACGATATGTACAAAGGTCCTATTTGTACTTAATTGACTGTGTATACTTCGTGTACTACTGGGGACTAAATTACCTGTCTCCCTCTGGCCAGCGGTGGCCCTGACAGTGCCGAGCAGTCTGCAGGCCAGCACTTCTCCATGAGCACTTGACACTAGAAGGTGTTTGTAGCCTCTGTGTTTTTAGGTCTTAACTTACTCCATTTTATCAACCTTTTGTACGTAGTTACAATGTTGGTTTTTATTTTATTTAGTTTTTATTTATTTATTATTTTTTATGCCTGGAAAGGAGCAAGCAAAGGCAGCTGGTATCTTACTATCTTTCTTCAGCTGTAATAACATACTAACATGAGACAACTTACCCAAACAATATGTCATTAAAAGTGATGGGTTTATAAGGATAAAGAACAGAGCATTGGGAAAAATAACAGGACACATGATTTAGAATGAAGATTACAGAGTATCATGATGAAATGCTCCTCAAGAAAATTAAAGCTATTTTCTCAAATGGAAAAAAGTAGTCTTGAAATAAAACACTAAGAATTATAGAAAGCTATTATTTTATTCAAAATGCTACATTGCATATTGAGGATCTGCCATACATCTCCATATATTACAGAGAACAACTTCAAAATAAATTTCAAAGATTGTAACAATAATAATAAAATAGTCTGAAACCCTGAGAAAAATGAAAGCTGCTTCTCAAGCTTTAAAACCCAGCTTAAAGTGGGTTTAGGAGATGTCTCAGCTTGTAATATCCTTTGCCATGAAAACCTGACCACTTCAGTTTGATATAGTAGGCATTTGTAATTCAAAAATTTCTATAGTAAGATAGAAGGTAACGGCAGGAGACTTGCCTGGAAGGTTGCAGGCCACCTGGCCTGGAGTATATAGTGCAGCCACAGAAAATATATGAGAGATTCTGCTCTAATTGGGTGAAAAGAGATAACTGAATCTCAAAAATAGTGTTCTGACCTACACACAGACACACACATACACACACACAGAGATACACAAACATGCTAGCATGTGTATACACCTGCAACCACACAGAAATACAAACATGCATACAATAAAAATACAGTATTTTTTTAAAAAGAAAGAGACTTATAATCATCATAGATATACATTAATATGAGAAGGGGGACTGCTGTGGGAAAATGGTCTATATCCTATCAATTATATTTTAAATAAATGCTGATTGGCCAGTAGCCAGGCAGGAAGTATAGGCAGGGCAACCAGGCAGGAAGTAGAGGAAAGGCAATGAGAACAGGAGGATTCTGGGAAGAGGAAAGCTTATTCTGCAGTCCTGACCCAGCCACAGAAGAAACAAGATGTGACTGCCTCGCCAAATAAGGCACCGAGCCACGTGGCTAACATAGACAAGAATAATGGGCTAATATAAGTTATAAGAGTTAACAAGAAGTCTGAGCTACTAGGCCAATCAGTTTATAACTAATGTAGACCTCTGTGTGATTTCTTTGGGACTTAAGGACTGCAGGAATCAGGCAGGACAGAAACCTCAACCAACAGGTGACAAAGCCTGAAACAGTCATTAACTATTAAGATACTGGATGTACTAATAATTTTTAATGACAGTTCATGTGTAAGATATTAAGAAAAGCAATATATAAAATTACATACATTAATTCAACTACATATGAATATTTATCAAGTAAATATTAAATAATTTGTAGAAAATATTAAATTAGTTTGGTGATTTGGTTGGAGATTGTGTGAGTTGTTTTAATATTTATTGTTACATAATATAGGATACCATAAACATTAGGTTATCATTTTACTTTTAAATGTAAAGTATCACACAGTTTGCTATTTTGGTGAACATAGACATTAGCAAGGAGATATGCAACTTCATTTTTTTCCCTGTGCTACACACTGATTGTAAAAATGAATCAAATTTTCTGTATTTCAATGAACATTCTCCAACATCACTTTGAAGGTCTTTCCGCTACGAGGTCCTTCCTGTGTCATCATTTTAAGTATAGGTTTTGACAAACAGGAAGGATGGAATATCATTCCCAAACATATGGTTAAAGAAGCCTTGAATATTTCTGTTCCTCTACCTCCAAGACTCTCATTTGTCATAGAACACACCTGAGTTGATACTTCATTAGTCTCATGGGGAATGGGAGTTAATCATCAACTAATTTCACAGACAAGAGATAGTTTTCAATGCCATACAACTAAATGCCTGTCCCACATCACACACCGGGCTTGACAGTGAGGGCAGTCTAGACAAGTGGGACCATCCATCCATCCTCTCCAAAGTGTTGTGAACAATCACAGACTGTCATCATGCTAAGGCATGGAGTCTCAGGTGAGAGCAGATCCCTGAGACAAAATATATGCTTGACAGGTGACGCTGATTTATATATGTCTAACAGAAACTTGAATTTCATGGCATTGATTTTGTGACTTTTGCAAGTGTTTCAAACTGTTAGCCAGGGCTAGAAGCTCAGTAAATGAACTGTAATTGGGAACTGGAAAAAAATGACAATGTACATAATGTTCTCACAAAATAATTGACCAAATCATTGCCTGCAGAAACTTGGAAGATGGAAAAGGTACCTAATGAACTTTTGGATTGGCCTAAGGAGATCTCTAGGCAGAGTGTTGAGAGAGTCAGCAGGATTTTCCTAATTGTGTAGAGTGTGGCAAGGAAGTGATGAATTAATGAAAAGCTGTGCAGTTCCCAAGCAGAATGTAAAGGTATATGAGACCGAAAGGATTGAAAACTAAACCAGCCACCATTTTCAGTCCCTTAAGTCAAAATAAGATTGTCAAATTCAAGGATATCCAAGGAGCATAAATGAAATGGTTGCTGGAACTTTACATCTTTTGTAAAACCTTCTGGAAGAGTTAAGAAGTTTATCTCACTTTCTCCGGCTAACGAAATGGATTCTAGCAGTAAGCAGTAGACCCATGGAGGTCTGATGTGTTATATATCAGTATGATTTAAAGGAATACGTGGAACAGTATGGATATAAGTCAAATTTGTGCAAAGTCCACAAAAGTCTGCAAGGGATTGTATAGACAAAAGTATCCCAGTTTGGACCCCAGAATGATTGGGATTATGTAAAGTGCAAAAGGCATCAGGATTCTGTCCATACATGAAGGAAATGTTTGCTAGGGGAAATATTCACAGGCTGTATCTTTGCTGACCTCTTCAAAATAGAACAGGAGTTGTGGAGAAGGCAAAGATGTGTGAAGGTGGAAATATAGAAATCAATGGAACAGGAACCCCAGCCTAGAAATAGAAAGCAGGCCAATTCTGGGCATGTTCTGTTCTTCTTGAAGCAAGTAACCCAGTAATTCAAGTCCAGATGGTCTTCATAATTCTTAAGACAGACTGAATTCTATGTGCCTCCTATTCTGATCTTTTATAATGAAAGTCCAATTAATGTCATTTCCCCACATTTGTCTCACCATTGTAACCTTAGCAGCAGCGGCAAGGTGCACATACCATGTCTTAGTTTATAAGTCTATTAGCTTGAGTGTAGTTTCTGAAGAGCTTTATATAAATTTCCATATCACAAGGTAGTGGGCCTTGAGGATAATATAATAACTGGGAGAGCTTTGGATAACTAGCAGGGTGTGACTCTAAATCATATGTGGGATCTGTCTGGCACTGGAACCAAGAGGAGGACTATGAATATGTTTACTATAAACATGGCTATTCAAGTGTGTTTGTTTGTGTTTGTTAACTTGACAAACTCTAGGCATATCTGGGAAGGGATATTTACAAGTGAGGTATTCCCTCTGGTAATCTGGCCTGTGGACAAATTTGTGGGTGCATTTCTTAATTTATGTTTAATGTGGGAGAAGTTAGCTTAGTGTGGGTGGTGCCAGTTCTGGGATCCAGAGTTGTATAAGAAAGTAAACTAAGTAAGACTTGAAACACAAACCAGTAAGTACCGCTCCTCCATGGCTTCTGCTTCAATTTCCTACTCCAGGTTTCTGCCTTGAGTTCCTCATCTTGGCGTGTTTCAATGCACTTTGACCAGGATATGTAAGTCAAATAGAATAATTACCTCCACAGCTTGCTTTTTGTCCTGGTCCTTATCATAACATTAGAAACCATTCTTAGACATCAAGACTTCAGCTCTCATGAAGCTGTATATTTTCGGATGTGACGCTGCATTCTTCTCATTGAGAGAACCCTTGATTACTGCTTCAACTGCAGAGTACATTGTGACATGGATGCTATAACCTGAACTGTGGCATTGAACAGGCCAGTCACACTTCTGCTTTCTCTTATACCTTTGTCGCATCATGAGCATTCTCTAGGAGGGCTGGTTACGGCAGCACATAGAGAGATCCTTTTACCTGCCAAATTAGAAGAATTATCTATTACAGTTTTTGCTGATAAATAGGTGTATGCATGTACCAATGGAGGTTTAAAAAGGTAATTATCATAGTGTGTTCAGGCTTTTATGAGAAATGCACAGACTACTTTGTCTATGGGTAATAGAATGTCAATCTTCCCAGCTCTGGCTCTATTTTCATGGTCTTGTCACTTACTGTAGTCCCTGTCTTTTAATTGTCTTATATTGGAAGTTAAAATTTCCACATAAAAAATTGGAACACAGCAACTAAACATTCAGTCTCTAATCCCTTTTGACCCACAGAGTTCTGTGACTGCTGTTATATATATTTCACTTTATGAACCAAGTTAACAGTGGCTTGATACATACCATTAACATGACAATAGTTAATCCATTGATGATGTAAGATGCTCTAGTAAGATGCTTTAGTACTAAACTAGTACTGCAAATTTCTATTTGTTGTTCATTAGAAGAGGGAACTAAATTGAATAAATAGTTTAAAAAGAGAGGTAATTGTTCTCCTGTGACTAGAAAGCACAATTAACTGGACTTCTGTTGTACAGATACTCTTCCTTTTATTCCAAATTCTGTTGAAGGGCTTGGGAGTGAAAGGAATAAAAGGGAGAGCAACACCTCTGGGGAAATGCATTGGTATCCAAGCAGGAAAGACAGGGAGATGGCAGACAGCTGTCACTGTGACGGAAGCTAACAGGACTTCAAAACCAAGCACTGACAATCTTTTTACAAGAGCTGGTGAGAGTAGTTATTTCTTCTCTCTTTAATAAAAATAGCAAGAGAAGTAAAAAATGATAATACATACATACACACCCCATATATATGTATGTATATATGTATATGTATATATATATATATATATATATTTGCTTATAAACAAGTGTTCTTTATTCAGGGAAGTGTGGAAAAACATGGCTCAAACAAAGAAAATGCTTTTTTCCCTTTTAACTGCAGCATTTCCAAATTACTATACTATTTGTATTGCAAATTTCCCACCAAAGGAACACAAGGCTTGCAATATCTTCTGAGTTGATTTGACCCTATGACTGGACTCCCACAGAGCATTTTGAGGATTATATTTTCATCAAGCACACTTTGGGGAATGCTGAGTTCATGGCTTATGTAGTGTATAATTTTTACCTCCAGCTTTAAAGTTTTAGGTTTTCTTTTTTTCCTATAAAGACAACCTTTATTCCAGTATGTTTCAACATTTGCATGTAATTGATTTTAAATCTAAAGGTGACCTAGTGAAAAATCCCGACATTATTTTAGATGTTTAAATGGGTTTCTGGTCAAAGACTCTATCATATGATGCCACGTTTTAAATACCAATCTATAATTATAGGTCAGATTTAATGATGAGAGCTTTTATAAACATTCATATATTGAAAAATTGCCATGTGCTAGGCATTTCTGAACTCATATTATTATGTCATCACGAATCAATCTGTAGGACAGCTCTATGAGTTCAGGACAGTTATACTATTAAAGAAGATAGTTACACTATTAACATATTATACTGTGGCAGTAATACTAGCACACAGTTATACTGTTTAAAGGAGACAAAATTGAAGCTTAAAAAAGTAGGGCCAAACCATTAGCCAACTTATCTATAAATGACAAAGCTTAAATAAACTTACTATCCTACTTTCTTTATGGCTGTACATCATTACAGTAGAGGCACAACATTCAGTATTTAAAAGATATGGAGATGTTAGAAGAATGTCCCTCATAGGCTCTTATATTTGAGCCCTTGGTCTCAGATGGTGGCACTGTTTATGGGAGGTTTAGAAGGTATTTATAGGATGTGATGCTTTGAGTGAGAATGTTTCCCAAATACTCTGGTACTTGAATACTTGGGCCCCCATTTGATGGGGCTATTTGCAGAGGCTTGGAAGGTGTGGCCTTGTCAGAGTAAGGATGTCAGTAGGGATGGGCTTTGTGGTTTCAGAGTCTTGCAGCATTCCCGTAGGCTTCCTCTGCTTGGTGCTTGAGGTTCAAGAGGTTAAGCTCTCAGCTGCTTCTCCAGCTACTGTCTCTGCTTTCTTTTTTCCGTCCCTCAAGCTGTAAGCAACACTTTTCCTGGAATCCAAAGCACAAATAAAGTGTTTCTTCAGTGAGTTTTCTTGGTCATGGTGCTTTATAACTTCAATAGAAAAGGAACTAAGGAGAGGAACACAGCTTCAACTACATAACCACCTGTGCTATTAAATAGACATCTCCAGCTGCAGGTGCTACAGGCCAGCTGCCACTCGTTAAGCAGAGGATCATATATAGAGGCACCTGGTCATTTTGCTCCTAGCTTTAGAAGGGATTTTGGGATCTTCACTTTCTCCATTCTGTCTGTCACAAACTCTACGCTGTGATGTTTACGTCATGAACTCTTCATACCAGTAAGGGTAATTAACATAGCCTCTGCTGGGGCTTCTTAATATAGTTCACTTGACCCATTTCAGTGAAGAAATCTTTACTTGACACCAGGCATACATACTTATACACGCACACACACACACATACACACACACAGACAAACACATACACATGCATATATAGTGTGTGAAATAAAATGTTTATGAAAATTACAAAGAAATTAATTTTAAAATAATTCTTTATGATGCAATAATTCTTTTGTTAAAAGCAAAATCAAATTTATGTGCTACAAAAGAAGCATACAGTCCCTAGAGTGAGAAAATGCGTGGATTATTGATGCCAATGGAGAAGAGCATATGTGAAGGTGTTTCAAAGCTCAGCAAAGTTTACCTAACAGACTGCTCATAGGTATTGAGATTAAAAAGTTCCATTAGAAGATGCAAAAGATATAATTAAGACACATATATCTATATATTAAGATATATTATGCTCTTATTGCACTCTAATAGGTTATTTTGCAATTTTATGAAGTTTTTAAAACTGGAAATTAGAGTTTTAATATGAATTCTAAAAGAATAGTTAGATTAACCATACTTTAATGAGCAAGTTATTAATGAATTATTATGGAGTAAACTGCCAGAGAAGCAAAGATATATTTACAAGGAAAGAAATAGATTTTATGTATGGAGAAAATATACTGATGTAATATGAGGATACGATGATATGTTCCATAGTACATGACAAATTAGTGACAATTTAAAAAGTGTCACTGAGACAAAATTTTGTTGTTTTGTCTCAGGAAATAAAAAATTATATATATATATATTACAGATATAATTATGAAACATAAGAAACGGCATGTGCTAGGTATGCTTTTATGCATTTATTTGTTATCCACATGTTTTGTTTGACGAATTGCCTCCAGATTTTTGTCCAATGTTTTAAGAGGCTAATTGTTTCACTGCTAAATGTAGAGAACTCAGAAAGATCAAATAAAAAACATAAATCTCTAGCTGGGCAGTTGTGGTGCACACCATTAGTCCCAGCACTTTGGAGGTAGAGGTGGTTGAATCTCAGTGAGTTTGACAACAACCTGGTCTACAAAGCAAGTTCCAGGAAAGCCAGGACTGTTACAGAGAAACCCTGTCTTGAAAACCCAACAACAACAAAAAATTCTTTGGGACCATGATTTGTAAACAACAATGAGGACCTTAAGAGAGACATACATAGCTCTAATCTACATGGGAAATAGAAAAAAGACAAGATTTCCTGAGTTAATTGGGAGCATGGGGACCTTGGGGGAGGTTTAAAGGGGTGGAGAGAGGCAGAGAGGGGAGCAGAGAAAAATGTAGAGTCAATAAAAATCAATAGAAAAAACCCAACTCCTATTGCTAAACCAAAAACCAAACCAAACCAAAACAAAAAAATCCAAAGTACCCACCCCCCCCCCAAAAAAAAACAAAACACCAACCAACCAAACAAACAAACTTGAATGTACTTGGAATAAAGTTCTTTATTAAATATATAATTAACAAATGTTTTCTTCCAGTCTATAGCAGCAAATTTGGATTCTGTTAATAGTTTTCTTAAGGATCAGAGATTTTAGTTTGTATAAAGTATGATTTGGTAATTTTTGTTTAACATATTATGCTTGATCTTACATTTAAGGACATTTTTGCCTAACTTATTATATAAATATATTTCTCTATGACTTTTTTTCTAAGGGTTGTGTATAAATACAGTTTTCACATTTTCGTCTATGATCTATTTGTTAATTTTGTATATGTCATTCAGTATAAAACAAAGTTTACTTTTATTAATATAAACATACAAATGTTCAGTTTTTATAACAATAATCGTAAAAGGCTATTCTATTGCTACAGAAATATTTGTGTATCTTTGTGAAAAGTTACCTGATTGTTACAGGATAGACATGAAGTTTTCACCCAAAAAACACATTTAGTAGCAATAAATGTTCTCTAGGTGGTGGATCCAAACACATAGAAGTCATTGGATCATGAAGACTCTTGTGTAAGCACTGGATTGATTAACAGATTGAGTGTTAAGTTGGTGGTATTACTGGAAGATAGTGGTGTCTTTCATAGGCAGATATGTAAATGCACATAAAATTAATAATTACAGTGTCAATTTCCGTAAAACTTTTGTATGACGATTTTGAAAGTAATTGTGCTGATTCTGTAGGCAAGTTTAGGTTAAATTATAATTTTAAATATATTATATATTCTAAAACATGACATACAATGGCTTTTAACTTATTTATCCTTGTTGGTTTCTCTCAGCAAGGTTTTAGATTTTAATATCTAGATATTTTATAAAATCATTTCTTTATGTATTAGGTTATGTAAGTGTGTGTGTGTGTGTGTGTGTGTGTGTGTGTGTGTGTGTGTGTTGCAGGACTTTGCAACTGAAAATGATTGATAATAGAAAGCAGAGGAATAAAATTTATGAAACTATAGATATTGCATTATAAAGGGCCTTGCTGTCTTGATATGTTTTTCTTTTATTATATAAATAAGAAACAAGTTGAAACTTAAATAATAATCTGCTGTTTGTATATAGTAGATGGGAATACTGATTAGCAGATGAGAGACAAGTGGTTGACACAGTATTGGATACAAAATGCATAGCATAAGCCAATAGATTTGTAATCAGAATCTAATGGGTCAAAATAGAGTAGATTATGAAGACATTGGCTATTTGGTTATGAGAAACCTTAGGCAATGGTAAAAACCACTTTAAGAGGAAAAGGTATTTGACTTATACAATTTGAGAAGTAGTATATCTTGAGGAAGTGAATATATTTGTCTTTCTTTGTTATTTCATTACCTTTTATTGATTTTTTGTGGTTTTCATCTCATGTATTTGGATTTCTGCCCATCTCTGCCCCTCCCCACATCTGCCCTCTGCTCTCCCATCCCAAACCAAAACACAGTGTAAAAGAAAAACCAAAACCTAAACCAAATAAACAAAACAAAAAGCAGAACAAAAAAGAAGAAAGAAAAGAAAAGATCAACAGTCAAAAAATTTAAAAAAGAAAAGAAAAGAAAAGAATTAAAGTACTTCAGTGTGTGCATTTGATAACAGTCATAGCCAGGTAGAGGTATTGTACGCCTTTAATCCCAGCTCTCAGGCTGCAGATCTTTGTGAGTTTGAGGCCAGTCTACTCTACAGAGCTATTTTCTAAACTGCCAGGCGTACACAGGGAAACCCTGTTTTGAAAGACCAAGCCACAATAAACCAACCAACCAGACAACAACAACAAAAAACAAACAAAAACAAAAAACAAAACAAAAAAACCTTTCCTAGATCTTACTGTATATACTATATATGTGTCCACATATAGGAACATACCTGCATACATGCAAAGGTAATCTTTCTTTTTTATGGCTAGCATATGCCTATTTACTTTTATATAATGATCATTGGAAAACTGTAATTTTATAATTTTCCTAATGCAGTATCTGCATTTTATGTACCAAGCTTGAATATGTTCATTTGCAATTTGAATTTGACTGATGAATAATATTGTTCTTAGATAATCCATTTCTTGTGGCTTTAAATTAGAATATAAACTATGAAATTTTGCATTTAAATAGTCATGATAATAATGTTGACTTCTGTTAGGTTTTAGGTTGTGTTGTTTAAACTTTTCAGGATTTTCAATATGACAACATGAATGCCCTTAGAAATCATAATAAAAATGAAAGTTCTAAAACTTTTCCAGCATGTTTCATATTCCAAAACTTTACAGTTGAATGCCAGAACTGATATTAAGTTTTTAAATTTATCTTATTTAATCTTTTTTTGTAAAAATTGAGGGGATTTTGTAATTAATTCACATGCTTTTTCTATGGACAAATATCGAACAAGACCTAGATATCTGGTCTGCCTCATTTGTCAATTGTACTTTACTACAGTGCTCCTCAGGTTCCTATGACATGGCTTCAGGTGTCTTGAGAATCAGAAACCTATGGTTATACTATGTGAATGCCTAAGCATCACTCAAACTCTTTAACTTTTTATTAAAACTGCCAAGACAAGCAGAGTTATTGAGAATTAAAAGGTGCTTAAAATATGAATTGAAACATAATTTTTTGGTCCAATATAGCTACCTCTAGATAACCGTCCATTTAATTTTATTCTTGTTTATTATACAATATAATTTTTGTATATTTCAATTATTTTGATAAATGCTAAGAATATAAATTGAAAGTCAATTAAGTCTAGGTGTTCAAAAATAGAACACAAGATATTTATGTCCAAGAAAGGAATTTTTATTGTAAAGTACTGTAGGTATATGTAGGTCATTCATTCCATATATAAGTCAGTAACTATTGCCCATTCTAGTTGAAAACAAAAATATGAAGAACTATAGGCTAGAATATATAACAGAATTAATTTCAACTATTGCTATCTTATAATCTATTTTATGTACATATATTTTTGATTTTTTTACCCCCCAAAATAAAAGAGTAGTTTCTTGTAGTTATTATCATCACCTTGGATATACTACAGCCTGTTGGTTTTATCCTTATGCTTCCACTGGGAGTAACACTTGATCTCTTTCTACTCTTTCTACTTTCTAGTCTAGTAGGGCTAATGATGAAGTGTGTGTGTGTGTGTGTGTGTGTGTGTGTGTGTGTGTTGTGGGTGGCATTAAAATGCTTGATGTATTTTCTTCCTATTTAATTCTCAGTCATATCTGTGCATCTAAAGTTCTACTCAAGCTGCATTCTGTCATCATTTTATATTTTTTCCCTTTGTTTTCATTTTCTGAGATTCACGGCATGAAACTGTATGGTTGTGTGGCTGTTAATGCCGAATCACAGCATCTTCTCTGTATATTGTGTCTGTTGTTCTTATTCATTTTATGACAACTGGAAAAGGAATATTGTTTTGGCTTTACTTTTCTATCAGCACTCTCAAACCTAGGCTTGCTTCTGAAATACCCATTACATTTTCACACAATTTAAACCTCAACTTGAAACATAAATTTTTAAAAATAGAAGTATTCTTTTGATTATTGCAATAAAGAGTCTTCAAATGTAAAGTATGTTCCAGAGAAGAGCAAGAGAAAAATTAATGAAATTTATTTGACCATATTATGACATTAATGTACATTCACCATATATTTAATCAATTGGTTAATCAGTCATTCAATCAATCAGTCAGACAACCAACCAACCAATCAATCAATCTCCAAGAATCAAACTGCCAGACCGAATTCAATTATATAAACACCTACATAGAAATCATGGTGCTTATTCAAAAAAGAATTGCCTTTTACTCACATTTTATACATGAAATATAAAACCCAATTAAAAAGTTTTAGAAAGGATACATTTCTCTCAAGTCAATGAGACAGATGAGAATGAATTCCAAGTGCTGTTTTGTCTCTTCTGGGAGCTGCATCAATCAAGGGTTATCTTTGCTTTGGAACGCTGCTTAACTCTGGCTTAGGATTCTGTGTTGTTGTTTTGTGAGACGATTTTCTAAATGTCACCATGAGGAATAAATGAATACTGTCAGAGATTAAGAATTAAAGAAAAATAGGGAAGAGAAATAGGATTTCTTGTAGGATTTACATTTCAAATATCTAGGAAACCCTCATATTTTAAGATGCATATATCTAAATGTATATTGGAAATTCTTTCATGCCTAGAACTGCTTTTGCATAAGTTTCTGATTATATTTGATATGTAAAGTAATTTATGAGTACTATAAAATTTGAAATATTTGCATAGTTAGTATTAAGGGATATTTTAATTCTTTATTGCTTCTGATAAAAGCATATTCTGTGTGTTTTTTAAACTCTAGGACTTTTCAGTTTGGTTTTTTAAATGTACTTCCAAACTTTAGTTCTGTCAGAAGGAAAAGAATTCTTTGTTTCTATTGCAGCTCTCATAATTAGATAGACTTTTATTTTTTCCAGGATTCTATTTCACTTTATGGGATACAATTTTGTGTTTTTCTAGTCAATCAATTCCATAACCATTTATCAAAAGTCTATTGATTATCATTTTCACAAGATTTTGTGGACATTATGTAAAGAATTGATAATCAAGTGTAGCAAAAAAGCAAATGAAAAAGAATGGCATTTGTATGATGTGAGGGCACCACAAATATACTATTTTAGAATAGGAAGCAGCCTGGGATGTCCCTGGGGAAATGGGAAGTGGAGCTCAAACAATGAAATATGTTTGGGGTTGGGGATGACCAGTGGAACTGATAACTTTAGCTGTCAGAAATTGAAATGTGTTGCTGGGAAAACATTCATATACTAGTGTAGTATGAAGGCCTGGATGGTTTCTGTCCTCCCACCAGGTCCCACAGTCATTAGGTCCCAAAGAAAATCACGCAGAGAGTCTACATTAGGTTATAAACTAATTGGCCCATTAGCTCAGGCTAAGTATTAGTTCTTATAAGTTATATTAACCCATTATTCTTATCTATGTTAGCCACATGGCTCGGTACCTTTTTCAGCGGGACAGGTCACATCCTGCTTCTTCGGTGGTCTGTGCAGGAGTGCCGAATTTCTGAATACAGTTTCTGTTTAATTATTTCGGGTATAAGCTAACCAGGCACGGGAATGCAGCCTTCTCCTCCGTACCACATACTAGCTTTCAAATGTTGAGTATTGGAAGAAAACTATGTAGGTTTGTGTTTAACATCAATGGCAAGAGCCCTATTAGGATGCAAAGTGGTAGTTCATGCCTTTAATCCTAACACTCGGGAGGGAGGCAGAGGCAGGAGTATTTCTGTGAGCTCAAGGCCAGACTGATCTATAGAGTTCCAGAACAGTCAAGGCTCCATAAAGAAACCCCGTCTCTAAACTGCCCCTCACAAAAGTTCTATTTAATCTAAGGCAGGTAGAGCTACAATTGATTTGAGGCTGAGGCAATAGTAGACAGTGGGTAAAACGGCAGTGGTGGGGCTGAAGCAAGTCATTTTCCAACTGGGGTACTCCCCGTCTCAGCTGTGAACAGTAGTGAACACAGGAACAGAGAGCCAACTTCGTCAACATTTGGGAAACAAGTGTTCTCAAGACTGTAAGGATTTCCTAAACAGAAATCACTGTTGGCTAGATTTTCTAGTTAATCCTTTAAACTATTGAAATTAGAACTAAGACCAGAGAGTTGGCTCAGTGGTTGCAGGTGTTTGCTGCCAAGACGGTAACTTGAGTTCTGTGAACCAACTGTCAGAAGTTGTCCTGTCTCCATACACATAACATAACACATGTTCATACCTCACAAATAAATGTAAGAAAATTACATTTGATATATTTTTTATATTTTTAAATATATTCTCTATGAATTTTAAGTAGATATTGCTGCCCTTGCCCAATGTGTAAGTAGTTAGTAAATTATCTCAACACCACTTACAAGGTAATCTATCTATGGTCTTCAACATGAAATTTAGTTCATATACTGTAACTATACAAGATAATATTCTATTCCTATAGAATTTCTGAAATTTTTATTTTGTTGTTATGATTTATGTTTTCTGTTGTTTGTATATTCAGTTACTCCCGAATTATAGTACTATGTCCTCTAAGTAAAAATGGTAAATCTACATAAATATTTTGAGTTGTTGTGTTTTGTCAATTCCCTGAATAATTGTAATTTTAGTTGATGCTCTTAGGTCTTGAAAGCACCACACCATATCATCTAAAGCTAATGATAATTTGATCTTACTTTTAGAAATGTAGATGTGTTCATTTTCATTTTATTATCCTGGCTAGAACTTCTAAAATTATGCTGCATAATAAAAGTATTGGTAAGCATTAATTTCTATGAGAATAGTTGTGTTTTAAAATGAAGTATATTGCTGGGTTAGTGATTTGAGAATTATATACATTTTGAGCTAGTAGTAGTTTTAGTTGATAGACTATATTTTATTTCATAGTATGTCTTTTTGAGAATTACCAAGATGGTTGTTTTCTTATTAGACGGTTGATAACAACAAGAACATTCTATCTCAAGCAAACATGGGCAGTCAGCTTAGTTAATAAATTTTATTGACTATATTTGAAAAATAGCGCTAAGGATGACCCCAGCTAAGACCCTAAGCAATAGAGGAGAGGGTGCCCAAGCTGACCTTGCCTGGTAGTCAGACTGATGAATATCTTAAATGTCACCATAGAACCTTCATCCAGCAACTGATGGAAACAGAGGCAGAGACAGAGACCTGCATCAGAGCACTGGACTCAGCTTCCAAAGTCCAGTTGAAGAGTGGGTGGATTGAGAATCTGAGCAAAGAGATCAATATCATGAGAGGGACACCCACTGAAACAGTTTACACTAGCTAATGGGAGTTCACCAACTCCAGCCAGACAGGGAAGGAACCAGCATAGGTCCAAACTAGTCCCTCTGAATGTGGGCGACAGTTGTATGACTGGGGCAGACTGTGGGTTCACTGGCATGGCACTAGGATTTATTCCTACTGCTTGTACTGGCTTTTTGAGGACCTGTTCTCTTTGGATGGATACCTTGCTCAGCTTAGATATAGTAGGGAGAACCTTGGACCTTCCCCAGAGCAATGTGCCTTACCTCTCTGCGGAGTGGATGGGGATGGGGTGAGGGGGTAGCTGGAGGGAATGGGAGGAGGAGATGGAGTGGGAACTGGGATTGGTATGTGAAATGATAAAAGATAGTTTTTCTTTTCTAAAAATTATAAAATAAAAGAAATTATAGAAAAAATTCTCTTTGAGTTCTCTTTTCAGGTGACACCACTGAAAGTCACAGTCATGAAAATAAATTACCAATCCTATCTGCATAAAAGCACAAAATCCTGTTTTCTGAAGAAGTTATGGGGAAAGGTTCTGAGCTTAGTAGCAAATTTTGTAAGTCATTGATAAAAACTTTTAATACCTTTTAGAGACATTCATTTATCACTGACTTGTTGTTGTTTGTGTAGTCTCCTGAAATATTCAGACAGGAAAGAAAAGGTTCTCACGGAGGGGATGAGAGCCCACCAACCATGATCTGTTCCAGGATGTCCCAGGGCAGTTTGGACATGTGGGCCGATATAGTGAAAACCGGAAGGAGGTAAGCATAGTGGCAATCAAGCAGAGTGTGAAGGCTTCAGCTTTGAGCTCTGTCTTCAGAAACAGTAAAAGAAACGACAGCTGCACAGGGATCCCAGGAGAGGATGCTTATCCAGGTCAGCTGATCAGATGTGAGGACAAAGCCCAAGTGTTCAATTGGAACAGCAAGACATTGGAGGACACGAAGTTACTTGATAGCTCTTGTGCATATACCCCTTTCCACAAAAGACCAAAGACAGGGAAATAGTTCAGATATTAAAAGGTCTTTCCTTATATCCTGCTTAATATTAAATCATTCCATCAAAATTAACAAGGAAACTGTGTCAGTAGAAAGATAATAAAACTTGTTGTCAATGAACATGCTTGTCATGTGTTTTATACGCATGGATTGCATTCTTCTCAGCTCAACATTTTCTCTGGCATCATGTCTCAGAAGGCTTTCATTTCCTAGGCTGTACATTTGTTAAGAAAAACTGAGTCAATGACTTTGTGCATAAATAAATTATTTTATTGTTTCTGTGGAAGCAATTTCTGTTTAGAGGCCTTCACTGGAAATAAATAAATAAGTAAAATTAAAATAAAAATGGAAAGTAGAAAAGATGGGAGATATAGCTGGAATGATTGTAAATGTTAATGGTCTGTTCACACACACCAAAAAAATTGTCCTTCACACTGGAGTGTGTATTAAATAGTAATGGATGGATATACTTCTTGGTGAGATCTGATTTGTCTAGCAACTCCTTACTGACATATACTCTCATTTACTACAATATAGCCTTTTGAAAATGCCATTCCACCAGAGCATAAAAAAGGTTATTTAGATTAAGTATAGTTACAAGATAAGCAGTACACTCAGTTCATTGGACTTCATGCGCACTCATTTAATTTCTACCGCTCCATTACTCTGAATCAAACTGTCCCTGAAAGAACAAGAGGAAGGAAAAAAGGCATTAAAAAACACAAATCACAAGTAGGGAACATTCTTCTTAAAAACCAAATGGTCTCCATGTGTTACCATTTAATGCCATAGAAATACTTTCTTGACTTTTATAGCATGCAAAGAAATTGCACCGATCTATTAAAGAATGCAATAAAAAAAAGACTGTGAGGTAGGTTAACATTACCCTGGTCTTTATCATTCTAGATGGGCTTGGAACTTCAAAACACTGTAAAATATTATAAATGGCATCCATTTGAATCCGTGTGCAGCGTATGGCATAATGAATGCATGACCACTTAACCGTTTATTGAATACAGGAAGAAATACGATGATACCTTCGGTGATATGTTTAAAATGAGGCCCAAAGCCAGGTTTTAAGAACAGAGTGCCAAAACAGTTTATCTTCCCTTCTTTTTATTTAACTTTAGTGCCATTAAGTGCCAGGATAAGGCTTTTTGGATTTCACTGAGAATTTAAGTAATTACTGTAACCAGAGGAAGTAATTTTAGAGGGATAAAATATTGTGATGAAGTATAAACAGGAGGTCTGAAGTTTAGAGTACAGGGGTGACAGGGGGTGACAGTGCTGACACACAGTCATCCTGGGTGAGGCAAGTGACTGTGAAGACCTTCTGTGTGGTCAGGTGCATTTGACAGTGGCTGAACTTTATAAGCCTTTAATGGGTTTCATTAAATTATATTTGCTGTTCCAGAGACAATGCATTGGATGCTGGTCAGAGATCACCCTCCTTTACTTATGTATATAGCTCTGGTGAAGAGGCCCAAACACCTTGCATAAGTTGTTTCTGGAGATTGTGGGTTTTTTCATGTGGTTTCAGATGTTTCTCTCCATAAAATTCCTTCCAAGATAACACTGAAGTGGTCTTATTTGAAAACCATTTCTCTCTGTATTCTTTGAAAAGAATGATCCCATTGACTCACTGACTTGCCATCTACCTATAGCTCTGGGCATAGCTGCTATTGTTCTATAACCCTCACGAACAGAGAAAGTATCATGTGCACCCCTAATATCCCCAACCCTCTTTAGCCTGGTTCCTCACAACCTTTCCTGTGCAGCTTTAGCAAGTTCACATATGGCTTCTATACATGAGTGACATTTCAGCTTTGACAGCTGTCTGCTATGTCTGTCTGCTGTATCTGTTTTTTACCAGTTGCCTCTATAGCACTAAAATTTTTTATTTATTAGATTTAAAAAAAAATACCAATCCAAAATCCCACTCCCTCCTCTTCTCCCATTTCCTCCACACCCTCCCACCCAATCCTCATCTAATCCTCAAAGAGGGTAAGGCACATTGCTTAGTGGAAGGTCCAAGGCCCTCCCTACTGCATCTAGGCTGAGCAAGGTATCCATACAAAGACAATAGGATCCCCAAAAGCCAGTACATGCAGTAGTGATGAATCCCGGTGCCACTGCCAGTGGCCCCTCAGTCTGCCCCAGCCATACAACTGTCAACCATATTCAGAAGGGACTAGTTTGATCCTATGCTTGTTCTTTCCCAGTCCAGCTGGAGTTGGTGAGCTCCCATTAGCTCAGGTAAACTGTTTCAGTCGATGAACCCATCAGGCCTTGACCTCCTTGCTCATATTCTCATTCTTTCCACTCTTCAGCTTGAGCTTAGGAGCTCAGTCCAGTGCTCCGATGTGGATCTCTGCCTCTGTTTCCATCTGTTGTTGGACGAAGGTTCTATGGTGATATTAAGATAATCATCAGTCTGACTACAGGGCAAGGCCAGTTCGGGCACCCTCTCCTCTATTGCTTAGGGTCTTAGCTGGAGTCATCCTTGTGCATTCCTGGAAATGTTTCTAGAGCCAGGTTTCTTGCTAACCCTGTAATGGCTCCCTCAATCAATATTTTTACCACTTTAATATCAACTCCAGCTTATATAAATGTTTAATGTAAACAGTATACATTTTTCTCTTGGTGGAATCTTATATATCACTTAGCTGTATTAACAGGTCACATTGAGTGACTATATCATATCTTAGTGTAAAGCAGTCTACAACACTGCACTATGACCAAATCACCTAAAGAAACAAAATGATACTAGTAATGTATACTGTTGAAAATTCTCAGTGAAAATACTAAAAGATAATTATGGGAATGTATGTGAAAAATAATTCTCAAGTACTTAAAGATGCACTATAAACATAAATACTACAGAATTTATAATTTGCCATTGTTTCATTTCACATTTATTAATGCAATAATATTTAAATATTTGAATTTGTATAAAATTAGTAAAAGTAAGATAGGTTAAATATTTGTGTTGTATTACTTGACCTCAAAATTCTATTCACAAATATAAGAATGTAATATGTAGAAAAATAAAAATAAAAAACCAAAGATAATACTTTCACCTTTGAACTCCATCAAGTCTATTTATTGTTACTGCTCATGTGGAAAGGGGAAGTCTATTCTTGGTTTGGGCTAAATGGTCTTGATTTAAATCTGAACATATCTCCTGCAATCCTTTTTCAAATTCAAAATTCACTCACAGTGCCTTTGGGTTCCTGCCTCCAAAATCATGTCTCTTTCAGAAAATAAGAACTTCACTTCTATTTGCTGCCATTTACATTTTTAGATCAGGTTTATTGAGGTGAATTGGCAAAATCGCCCACTTAAAAGGCATGTGATGTGGACATTTGATGAACACATGCATTGTGAAAGAATTACTACCATCAGTTAGTTGAATTATACACCCATCACTTCAGAACTACTTCTGTTTTGGTGAGATATGATTTAACACCTTCTTACTCTTCAGATATCAACAACACCTTGTAGTTACTCTATAATGTGCACGGAGGCCCCAAGACATCACTATATAATGGGGAAGTTTTATCTAACATAAACTAATATCCTCTGAACCCAGTCGATGAATATCAGCATTCATTTCTCCTTCTCCATGAACTCAATTTTGAAAGAAGACTCACCTTGCAAGTAAAATTTTGGCTTTCTTTCTTTCTGTTTGGCTTAATTTTACTTAACACAATAATCTCCAGTCTCAGTAATGTTTTCCTAATGGCAACTAGTGCCTCCTTTTGTATGGAAAGAAAATATCCTTCTCTCCCTCCCTCTCTCCCTCCCTCTCTCTCTCTCTCTCTCTCTCTCTCTCTCTATTACTATATTGTGTTATTTATACACATGCAGCCTGCATATTTCTTTGTGCATCTATTCACTAATAAAGACTTAAGTTTTCTCCAAATCATGGTTATTGTGAATATTATAGTACTAAACATGAGAATACAGATACCTTTTTAGAAAATATTGCCACTATTCTCTGGATATATTATATACCAAGAAATAGAATTACTGGTGATGCTACTGTTAATTTGGGGAACCTACATACCCTTGCCAGCCTTTTTTATCTCTAGACCTTCTTGTAATACACATCTAAAAGGTACAGAGTGAATATAGTTGTGTGTGTGTGTGTATGATTGTGGCGGCCAAAATAAAACCTTGTGTATCATTTCTCAAACACTGTGTACTGATTTTTGTTTCTTTGTTGTTGCTGTTGTTGTTTATGCTTCAGATAGGGACTTTCAATAGCCTGGAGCCTACCATGTTAGCTAGGCTGGTTTGCCAGTGAGCCTTTCCTGTGTCATATACATATATATATATATATATGGCCTGTAGGATAGGATTCAAGTCCTTGTTCTTGAAAGGCAAGCATTCTTCCTGACTATGGATTTGTATTTTTCTAATCAATTATATTGAACACCCATTCCCATATGCCTTCTTAGAAATATCTTCTTAGAAATATCCATTTCCTACTACTAATTTTGTTACATGCTTTGGAAAGTTCATTTCTGCTGTTGACTTTCATGAATTCTTTATACATTTCAGGTACTAACCCCTTGGCAAACATTTGGCTTATATCTAGTAGTTGCTTGAATAAGAATGACCCCCCATAAGCTCAGATATTTAAGGTTTTGGTCCCAGCTGGGGAAGGTTTACAACTGGTTTTCAACCTCCCCAATGCTGTGACCCTTTCATATAGTTCTTTTTGTTGTGGCGACACCAACAATAAAATTATTTTCATTGCTGATGCGGGGTTCCCCTCTGTATGCAGTAAATATATTTTATTGCCATTGTCAATAAAGAAGCTGCTTTCAGCAAATGGCTTTTAACAGAGTAAAGCCAGGTGTGAAATCTGAACGAAGATGTAGAGAGAGAGTAGGCAGAGTCAGTAAAATGCCATGGAGCTCCGCAGGAGACAGACGCAGGGGAACCTTGTGGCTAAATCACGAGCCTCATGGTAAAATATAAAATAATAGAATGGGTTAATATAAGATGTAAGAGCTAGATAGAAATATGCTTAAGCTATTGGCCAAGCAGTGCTGCAATGTTGCAATTAATATAGTTTCTTTGTGGCTATTTCCAGTCTGAGCAGCTGGGAACCAGTGGCCTCCACTAACACATTGATACTTCAGAACTCTCATTTTGCTACTGTTATGAACTGTAAAATAAATATCTGATATGCAGATGATTGTAGGTGATCTCTGTGAAAGGGTCATTTGACTTCCAGAGTGCTCAGGACTCACAGGTTGAGTGCATTCAATCCATGCTAAAGGGTTTGTAGATTCAATCCATGGAGGAGCAAGTATAAAGGGTGGACCTTGAGATGTAAAGGCCTCTGTGACTCTCAGATTGCTCGCCCTGCCTGGGGCTTGTACTTGAGGATGTGGACTGGCATCTTCCTGCTTGGCTGTGCCTGGCAATTGCCATGCCTCCCTGCCATGATGGATTCTTATTTATTTATTTATCAATAGATTTATTTATTTATTTATCTTTTTCTATCTATTTTTGGGGCAGTATCTTGCTATGTAGTTCTGACTGTCCTAGAACTCACTATTTAGACCATTCTGGCCTCAAACTCACAGATATCAACCTGCATCTGACTCCCGTGCTGAGTGCAAAATAATGCTGAGACCAAAGGTGTGTGCCACCATGTCCAGCCATACCACGATGGACTCTTTCCCCTCTAGAACTATAAACCAAAATAAATTCCATTTTCCTTAAGGTTCCTTGGTTTTGGTATTTTATAGCAACCGCAAAGCAAACAATACACATTGTCCCTCTTGTTTCATAGGCTGTCTCTTCATCTTGTTGCTTACTTCTGCTGCTGCACACATGCTTTGGAATTCTAGAGGGTTGCTGTTGTTATTTTTGTTTTTGTTTACTACCCTTTTTGTGCCATGTCCAAATTCTCATTACCAAGACCTGTGTCAAGCTGCTTCCTACATTATGTTTGTGGATTATGCATTTCAGTTAAATTTCTCTTAGACCATGAAATCTAATTATATCAACAGTTCTGGTTTCTACCCTCATTCTGCTGTGCTCTTCTGCTCATATAGTAATATGTCACTGTGTACCTTTCTTTGAAGGCTGTATTGCCATAACATATAAGGGATAAAGTGAGAGTAGGTATTTTGGTCTCTTGCTGATCGTCGGTTTCAAGCAGTGTAAGCTCAGTGAGTATAGCAAACATGTTTATCTTGTTCACTTCGCTTGGAACAGGAATGAAATACTTCACATACTAATATAGATTCTGTGATTTTGTTCTGTTTTTGTAATGCATAATCTTTCATAAAAAACACTGTAGATTTTCAATATAGAGAGGGAAATGGAAAATTTTATATGGGGTAAATCTTAATACTTGCCATGATTTTCTTACCAATAGTGATTTTAAACTGCCATTTTTTCTAAGTGTCCAATCATGACTAAAGTAACCTCTGAGTTTATGTATCATATGTTAGACAGTTAAATAGAAATTGATCATGAATAGACCCTGATTCCTTGGTATTGGAAATTATATGTATACATTCCTGAACTGCCACACCTTACTCTTATGATAATGAGTAATTTTCTTTTATATTTTTATTTTATTAATAAGGGAACGACTGGCCTAGGTATTTCAATATAGCCCAGGCTGTCCATGAATTTAAAATATTTTTCTCTATCCCTAATATTCTGGTACTACAGGTATGAGTCACCACTTCAAATTCTTTTATTTATTTTAATTTAACCCTGTTTTAATTCTTAGAAGTTTCATATTTGTTAATTGGTAAAGGCCAACATGAACTCATTAAACTGTGGCAAGCTTATATATATATATAAGCTTATATATATATATATATATATGTGTGTGTGTGTGTACATATATATTTGTGTGTATATACATATACACTGGGTGTGTATATGTGTGTGTGCATATATATTGCTCAACATGGTTTGTCTTTACTTTTTATAATGCAAGCACTCGTTCATTCTGATTTCATATAAAAGTCCAGGATCAAAAAATTTTTTCAATTATTTTTCTTCCATTCATTCCAGTGTTTGAATAATTATCAATTCTATTCTAACATTTTCAATTGCAAATAGGGAAATAAGATTTGAGGAGACCAGTAGAACACGCGATTTATATTTGGATTTGTTTTTAATCATGGCCTGACCCTGATGGTCTCTGATGATCTAGCTATTTTGGGTAGAACAATGATGACTCAACTATTTTGTTATTTGTCTTGCTTTTCTCCCCAGGAGATTTGCAGTGTTAAAAAGCAAATCAGAACAAAACAAAGCTGCATAGCAGTCCATGATGACCCTAAATAAGCATTAAACATTTTGCCATTTATCTGGAAAAAAGTCTTTTTGTAGAGTATCATAACACAGTAGGTAAATATCTCCTTACCTCCATATGAACTTGATTTTCTTAGAGTTTGTTTGTAATAGACATTGTTGTAGCATAGCTAGTAATTGTTTCTTCTTTAACCTGATTTTGTCCCCCTAAAACATTGTAGGCTCATTGTAAAAAATTGGCGAGGTACTTCTAGTATAACATATAAAAATATTCATAATTTTAAAAGCAAGACACATTTAGGCTAATAAATAACTGAGGTTTGAGTCACCTGTATGCCCCTCAAATGGTTATCTTGCTAGAATAGATTTAAGCTTTATCTGTATTTAAAATTGTCTCTAGTACCTACTTTTCCCTAGAGTATACTTCCCAGTATCCATAGAATTCTATATTTTTTTTGTTTGTTTGTTTGTTTTGTGTTTCTTTGAGGCAGTGTCTGTCTACATAGCGCTGTCTTTCCTAGAACTCACTATGTTCTAACAGAACTAACAGAGATCCTCCTGCTTCTGTTTTCCCATTGCTGGGATTAAAGGCTTATACCACCACACCCAGCTATCTGCAGATATTTTAAAGAAAGTATTTGTATTCTAAATTGATAATTATATATAACAATATGATGTATTATCAGTATAAGTTGTGAAATTGCCAAGTCACTGCACTTAACATCTTTTATTATGATACTTATTATTTATTATTGTGAATTATGCTTAGGAATCTACTCACCAATTTCCATGAACATAATTCATTGCTACAAACTGTAGATATCATCCTGTTTATTAGATTTTTCCCTTGGATCAGTCTCCTCTATCATACCCTGCTTCTCGCCATAGGCCCTGGGTAACCACTATTTTACTATGTGCATTTATATTTTCAGGTTATTCAGATCTCACACACAAATGACATATGTGGTGTTTGTCCTCTAGGCATCTTCCAAGGGCTGTTAGGGGGGTTCTAAATTTCTCTTTGATTATTCTGGTCCTGGTATCTTTTTCTACTAATCTGTTTTCTAGACTCAATCAGCAAAATTTTGCGGTGCTATACTGTTTCCTTCTTGGTCTCCTGTTATACATCATTTAATCATTTCTAACATAAACTAGCCATATAGGCAACTGTTTGGGGAAAACTTTTCAAAACAAACATCAATCAACAAAGAACTTACCAAAGAATATAACAAAAAGTTAAATTTATTTTAAATGAATGTTAGAGACATTGATAAGATGACAATGTATATTTATCTGGTTTAACATGTTTGTCTAGATAATACATAAATAATCCAAGCAAGATAAACCAGCATGTGAAAAATTGGGGAATATTACGCAGTATAACAATTTCCTGTTATTTTAGAACTGGAGGTGCAACATTATGTTTTTTTATTACATTTTATTTTGCTTTTTAAGTGCATGTACATGGGCAGTATACATGCATGTGTGTATGCATGTTCGTGTGTCAGTGTATATGTGTGTGTGCACATGTTTGGCATATGAAAAAAACCACGTATGCACATGTGTATAGAGGCACAAGGTTGATTTTTGTTCACATAATTTTTCATGATATATGCATGTGTGTATGCATGTTTGTGTGTGTGTTTGTGTGTGCATGTGTTTGGCATATGAACATACCATGTATGCACATGTGTGTAGAGGCACAAGGTTGATTCTGGGTGACTTATTTTTTCATGATGCACTTTATAAATTGAGGCAGGATATATAGCTCAACAAACCCGGAACTTGACATTTCAGCTCCTATAGCAAAGCAGCATTTTCTGGCAATCTCCGTCTCCGCCCTCTCTGTAATAGCATTACAGGCAGACAGTTGGGCACATTGATGTTGACATGTCTTCGAGGGATCTGAACTCTTGTCCTTGCACTTATGCAGGAAGTTCCTTCCATTTCTTTTACCTGGCTGAACCATCTCCCCAGCTCTCCATTTCTCTGACTTTTCAACATAAGCATTCATAACAATATATTGTTTTCATTTTAATTTGATTCTAGGAATTCTAAAATTTTTCCTTCATTTCTTTAATCACCCACTTATCATTCAATACATTGCTGTCTTATCTCCATGAGTATGTATATTTTCTTTCTTGTCTTGATATTGTTTTGTAGACCCGAATGTTATTTAATCTAAATGCCTCTTTGTTTTGTCTGGATGACCTGACTACTGGGGGCAGCTGCATACTGAAGTCATGAAGTCATCTATGTATTTACATATATCAGTGCTTACTTATGAAACTGTGTGTGCCAATGCTAGTGCATATATGTAGTCTCTTGATGGGATGGTCCCTTAAATGCTATGAAGTGACTATCTCTTCCTACTAAGTCTGATTTGACACATACTTTATTAGGTATTAGTGAAATTGCACCTGCTTCTTTTCAAGCTCCTTTTTGCTGAGACATCTTTTCCCTTCCTTTCACACTTGGAAGGAATCTGCTTTATTAATTAATCTATATATTTATTGGTATGTTTTCTATTTGTCTGCTCTATCTATCTATCTATCTATCTATCTATCTATCTATCTATCTATCTATCTATCTATCTATCTATCTATCTATCTATCTGCCAGCAAAGAGCAGACAAAAACAAATAAATAGGTCATGTTTGGTTTCTTTTATTAAAAAATCCATTTCTATGTATGTGTGTGTGCATGTGTGTTCGTGAGCATGTGTGTGTATGCCTGCTTGTTTGTATGCACACCACATTAGTGCATTAATTACAGAAGTCAGAAACAGGCAACTGATTGCTGGAGTCCAGTTCCTGATGGGGGCAGAGTCTAAGGGTAGGTGGATGTAAAAGCGACTACGGGGGAATCAGACACAGACCACTTCTGAGTTTTGTTTTGCAGGAGATGGACAGAGAGGAAGCACATCGCGGTGTGATTTTTTCTATTCTGACAGCCTGCATCTCTTACAGGTGCCACAATGCTGGGATCTAGCCCTGGCAATGGACACTGACCAAGAGGATGCAAGCTGTTGGCGAGGGACGGGGTGAGGCACGTTATAATGGTCAGGAGAATCCTGCAGCCTGACTCACTATTAGCCAGAGTGATTTCTTTACTTATATAGAATTCAGTAAGCAGGGATATGTTCACATTGTTCCAAAACAGAGATCATATCATTTTTGGTTTTGGACACATGTTTTCTTGATCATCTTTTAGTCATCATTGATAAACTGAGACAGAACAGAGTTATCTTTTATAATCATTTTCCCTCAAGTTTTGTTATTATTGATAAACAGAGTTATCTTTTGTAACCATTTTTACTCATTAACCCATAACTCAATTTTTTAGAATCTAGAGGCATGTGACATCCTTTTCTCAGGCTAGTAGTTTTTGTGTCTACAAGTACACTAGACCAAAAGAAAATTTTCAAGGCAGCCTGGGCACGTTGTAATGTCACAAACAGTGTATTGTTAACTCATAATAGTCAGAGTGCCAAGAAAAACCCTCAGACCAACGTTACAACAGTTATTATTCAAATTGTGGCCAAATGCAATGGTTATATTTTATATTTATATTTCATAGAATTTGTCTATATGTCTAATCCTGGCATTCTGTTGTTTCTTGGTCATATGATGCCACAGGGCTCTGCATGTGCTAACTTTTCTAAGAAAAGGAGGTCCTAAGAAAGGAAGGTCCTGATATCTCATTTTTAATTATCTTTCTACTCCATATTTTCTTCATCTAAGTCTCTGTGTGGGACTAAGGTAACCAGCTACACTAACTTTGTTGCCATATATGCCAAAAATTACCTAAGTGTATAGTGGGAAGAGGTGTGCAATCTGATCTGTGGCCAACTCCTCTAGCCCACCGAATCTTATTGACCTTTTTGAGCTTAATTTGTTTTGATTATTTTGTTCCTGAGTAAGTACAGGGTCAGATGTTTCAAAAATTTCTCATAGCCTCATAAAGAGACCTCTGGCGTCTTTATGTGAATCACAACCTCCAAGGTATAAGGGAGACTTTGATGTAGATAAGGTTATGTCCCAACAAGCAGGAGGGATAGTATGTTCAGGACTTTCCTGGGACGTTTAGAAGCAGTACTCCCAGGAGAAGGCATAAATGATTGATAAGAAATTTTCCTTTAATCCAATATTCACAAATTGTACAAATATTAAAAGTCCCCTAAGTATGCAACAGGTGGAGACGAAAACCAAGTTGACATGGCAGCTGTCATGCGGCTCAGCTTTGCTGGATCTCTGTCAAACAGCTGGGCCGGCCTTATGACTTTCGCTGTTCCCATCTGATATGGCTGTGCCAGCTGATGTCCTGGAACTGGATTTACAAACAGTGTTAGCTGCCTGATGTCACTGTGTTAAATGGACCCAGGTTCTCTGTAAGCGCAGCCATTGTTTCCAATCACTAAGCTATCTCTTTAGCCCCATGTTTTTAATCCAATCTGCTAGCCTGGGTCTTTTGATTGGTGAATTGAGACTATTCGTGTTCAGAGTTATTACTGAAAGTTATATATCCATTTGTGTCAGTTTGTTCCTTTTTTAATAGTAATATCTTTATAGTAACTTAGTAGTGATAGTAATTACTTAATCCTTATTTGCTTACTTACTACTGTACTAACCCAGTTTTTTTTTTATTGTGACCACATGACTATGCTTATCTTTCTATTCAGTGTAGGATTCCTTGAAGCATTTTCCCTCGTACTGGCTTAGAGGTTTTGGATTCCTTTAGCTTGTATGTATCATCAAAAGCTTTATATTCCCCTTTAATAATGAAAGGTGGCTTTGCTTGCTACAGAAAACTGTCACTTCAGTCATTGCCTTTTAGAGTTAGAGATATACCACCATATACCTTCTTGCATTTAGACTTTCTGTTCGGAAATATTCTATTATTATGACACATTTGCCTTTATAAATGACTTGGTGCTGCTCTCTTAGAGTTCGCAATATATTGTTGTTGTTGTTCTGTGTAGTTAGTGTTTTAACTGTAATATGACATGTGATATTCTATCATTTTGCTGTTCTTAATACCTCCTATAACTTGGAGGCCATTTCTTTCTATTTGAAAGATGTTTTGCTGTCACTTTATTGAATATATCTTTAATGGCTTTAGCTTCTACTGCTACTTTGTTCATAATTCATGAAATTTTGTGTTTAATGATGCCCATATATATTACATGCTCTGTTTGTACTTGTTATTTCATCTTCATTTGTGTATGAATGTTCTAAATCATATACCTTGTCCCCAAGTTCTGACATTATTTTCTACTTGGTCCATTGTATTTGTCAACCTTTCCACTATGTTTTGCAGTTCCATTATTGAACTTTTAATTAATGTTGTTTATTATTTCTCCTTCTCTTTATTGAATTTCACTTTTGTATGGTATAATGACTTTCTATTTCATTCCACCCTTTATTTGTATTCTTTTTTAATTTATTAAGGAAGGAATATTTATTTATGAGATTATTGTTTTATTAAACATTCTTTTAAAAGTTCTTTTGGATTATTTGGGATTTTACTATAATTAGAATCTGTTACTGTGGAGTTTTGTAAAATTTGAATAAGTCGCATTACTTTGATTATTTTTATTTCTTGTGTTTATGCATTGGGGCTTTCTCAATGTTGCATTAGGGTCATCTTTGGAATTTTAATTACACGTGTCCCTTCAATTGGCATACTTGTTATTTTCAAGTGGTGCTATGCTGCAGTGCGGTTGTATTAGATTTATTGCCCATGGACTGGGGGTGTGTAAGTCTGTAACTAAACCCTCAGCTGACAGGGCCAAGTCACTGAGAACAAATTCCCATTCCCTTTTGGAAATATAACACTAACCATGGAAGCCATCATGACTGTTGGATATGCTAGCTATGAAAATATAGAATTATCATTCAAAAAGAAAAATCTCTTGAAATCCATTAACATTTGAGGAATGAAGAAACAAACATGGCCATGTGTATACTGTGATAAGGTACTGGGAGAAGGAACAGAAAGAAAATATACAGACTACGACTAGTGATTATTACTGGAACATAAGAAAAAAATAGAAGATGGAAATAAAGATGATGGTAAGACCCAGCTGGAGGTAGAAAGAATTTTAAAGGTAGCAATAAAATGTAATCACACAAGCAACCCCAGGCCTGGGGACACCCAAGACAGCCTGTGCAACTTAACATAGCCTACTTCACCAGAAAAAGAAGAGAGAGAGAGAGAGAGAGAGAGAGAGAGAGAGAGAGAGAGAGAGAGAGGGGAAGGGAGGGAGAAACTAGCTCTAAGTAAAATTAGTCAGCAAAATTGAAATTATGTTGTAAATAGTGGAAGAGAAAAGTAGAGGGAAGAAAACTGTGTGTGGAGCACACGGCCCCTTCCCTCCAGTGCTGTGCAGAATCGGGCTCCATGTGCTACTCTGAATGGTCACTCATTGAACATTTGTTTCTGTGCTGTTTGGATTGGTTTCTTCATGAGAATTTTTGATGTAGTTCATTTATGGTGATCTTTCTATTTTTTTTCTTTCCATACACCTAGAGCTCTGGTTCACGGGCCAGAGAGTGGTGTAATTAGTCCCACAGACTTTTAATCACTCTATAGACATTGCCTTGGACTCTTGCACTGTTGAGAATTGTCTTTGCTAAGCCCTGCTCTGGGGAGACAGTGCGTGTTATCCCAGTCTTTAGCTCAGCTCAAATATGTTTCTTATACAATACTTCAAAAATTCCCCTTTCTTCTTTTCTCCTCCTCATCTTCCTCCTTCTTGTTCTCTTCCCCCTTTTTCATGTTCTTCCTCTTTTCCCTCCCTTTCTGTCTCTCATTCTTTCACTGGATATTGAATTCTGAGTCTCACACATTTTGGACAGGAAATATACTACTGAGACCAAACATTTTTTCGTTTGGAGCCCCTTAATACTCTCCCTGTGTTAGAGAGGGCCATACAGCCAGAGAGCCTTTGGAACTCAGCTGGGTCACTTAAAAATGCTCAGGTGTAGTGTGAAGAAGATTGGATTGGATAGCACTCTTGGACACCTGTGTAGTATGCAGACCCTGAAAGACGTGTATATCTTCTCCCCGAAATAAAGATAATGGTTTTGAATTGCTGTAGCCCACCTTTGATGCCTGCCATTTCACCTGCTCCTGTGACTAGTGACTGCCTTTGTTTCTTGCATTCCTCTGCCGCCCTTTCTCTTATCCTCTTGTAAATTATCCAAAAGTGTAATTTTTGAAGTTCCTTATGTCCAGCTATAGTTCTAATCGGATGTTCCAATTCTGAATGGGGGGCTGAGCATTTTTACTTGGTGTTGAGCCATAGGGATACTGTTCCATTCTGCTTCTGTTTGGAGTTTTCTCTCTGATATTAACACAAGTGTTATTCTACCGACATCCACTTCCTAAGATAGCTGCTCCTCCATCTCTCTCCTGATCATTCCCTAGAAAGTCTAACCATCAGGTGTATGTCACCTGCCATCTTTTCCCTCTTTGTTGATTCTGTACAACTACGTTTAATCCATTAAGGAAGTCGTGGATTCAAGATCTGTGAGGGTTCAGGTTTTCATGATATCTCCAGTACTACATAAAAATGGCATTTTACTTTTCCCTATTAATCTGTTTTGTCTCAATTTAACTTCTAAACTCAGCTGGGGCCCTCAGGGAATTTGGATATGATTTTCCACACCTTTAAAATATTGTACAAAATATATCTATATTTATGTAATATTTCCCCTAATTCCACATTGCCTTTATGAATTTATTGGAGTTATGCCATAAAATTGATTTAGCTTTCCCTCTTTTCTGTATAGCATCTCTTCACTTTCCTGAAAACACTATTCCTTTTGTTTCAGGGCCTGTATCACCTCTGTTTGATGGGATTCTGAGTAATTAAAATTAGGTTGTTGTGGCTGTAGTGATGCTCAGAATTGGACACAAAACCAAGACCAACCACAACATTTTAATACACAAGTACTGAAGAAAATTATGTTAATCTTTACATCTTCACTTATCAATTCTCAACCCAAGTCGATGCAAGTCTGGAGACTATAGTTATTTTCTATATCAGGTAAGAAGGATATGAATACTGAGAATAAATCATGCAGAAAATAAAATGAAGAGATCTAATCAGGGGAGATACATAGATAGATAGAAACAATTTAATAATCTCTAAAATAGCTCCTCCCAGAAGTTCTCATTTATTGGGGGAAATTAAGTGCATTAGTGCTTTAAAAATCCCTTGAATAAAAAGGTCTGCCTAAAATATTTGCATATAGTCTTTAACTTGATGGACATAGGTAATATTCTTTATTTTTTAAACAGTTTCTGCTACTCTTTAAAGACACATTTGGGAGACAGGGAGACAGGGAAATGGCATTTCTGTTTGTTGTAGTGCTGTTTGTAACTAACTTTAGCACAGCAAACATAAAAGACAGATGGTGGTACTACATTCAGGCATTTATCTGAGTGATAGTTCCTGAGTCTTTTCTTTCTCCAACTGCTAAAGATCAATACTGAGATCCAAAAACTATTAAATTACAATTATTAATACACAAAGGGATTAAAATTTATTGATGATTTCCTGCTTGTTTTGAGCATTCTACATGCTTACTTATTCTTTAAAATCTTTGATATTACATAGTGTACTTCTCCGCTTTAAAGAAAGGAGATAACGTTAAGCAGGATATATAACATAACATTGCTGAGTCTAGACTGAAGGGAGGTCTCTCTGTTAAGCATATGATTAACCCCTAAAATCATCATTTTCTACCATTAACCTTCACTCTGAATTGCTATGATGAATATTAGTTTTCTCACAAATTTAGAAAATCAATTCTTTTCTATCAAAACACATTACCTAATGGGACAAATGCTTCTCCAATAGCGTTTACGTCCATGTTTATATTGGTGTAATTTCATGTATAATGGTGAAGACATGCCCTAAATACATGTTTGACATTTAAAAACATGCATCAAAGAGTTCATCTCTTGTAAAGGAATAAAATTTGTGACACTGGCCATTATAAGGTATCAAAAAATTCATGGCAACTTTTGAAAATGAAGGAATGCTATTAACCTTGGTGTCTTGACCAAATTACAATTCGGGTAATTACATTTGTCTTTCCTAATCTCCTTTTCAACTTTCAATTGGGTAGTATATTCTTAATGGAATTCATTACCCAGCCTCCCGTAGGATTTAAAACAGGACTTATCTTCCAAGACTGGGTCCATTCTTAATTTATGTTCTCTAAGTCCGATTGAGTGGTCACAGAGACTCTTCAAATGTGTGTGCTTAATTTAATCCTAGGTTTCGATTTTGCTTTCTCAATTTGACTGTTCTAAATCATTTATCCTTTTGTTTACAGCTCAGACACACATTGCAGTATGTCCCAATATCCTCTATCCTAAAATACCAGAAGCAAGCAACATATAAGTTTTCACAGTAACCAACGCTGTTCTTTTATACTCACGAGGAACATTCAAATTCTCTTCAAAAGTTAAAACCATTTATGGGAGTTCTTCTGAAGCCTGGCCCTTTGTGTGAAAGTTTTCTATGAACACACCCTTCCTCTACCACTCTGCCCGTTCTGTCCCTTGCTTTATTTCTTCCTAGTTTTCAAAGAGGTGCATGCCTTACATGCCCCCTGAATGCCCTATATAGCCTCTATGCTGCAATAATTTCCTGCTCACGTCCATCAGTTCAATTATGGTCACTCCCTAAGCATTTATAGCATTGTTTACTATCATCAAAATTCCTCCATTTTGCCCTCATAGTTTTACCTTGCCTATATTCATACTTTATCTTTTTTATCACTATATTGTATTTCCCGCACTTTCAAATTCTATGCAATATCATTTACCTCTACCATGCTATGAAAACTGTTCTTCAAAAATGATAATATTAATTTCAAAGTGCAAAATCAATATCTTTCCCTTAGCATGCAAAAGTTCCACTTTTCCATTGGCTTTAACACTGTTGAAAGGGGCTTATTTACAAAATTTACATACCATCTCTGCCTTGGCACTTAACATTTTATTTCCTGAGTTCTCTTTGCGTCTCAAAATTTAATGGACGTTATCTCCAATGTTTTATCTCTGTTTTATTTCCTTTACCAATCTGTTTATTAAGGATCACTTTTAATTAGGTAGCCAAATTGAAAGAAAAATTGTCGAAAAAGGAAAACATAGTTTATCTATAATTATTATGTGCCAGTTGACTAAAATTTATACAGGAATAACTTCACTTATGGAACAATACCAAGAATACTACCAGCATTTTTGCACCCATGAAAAAAAAAGACTGAATGTGTCTGTTAGGTCCTTAAAGGATGGTTCAGCTCCACCTGAGTTCAACCCTCAGGCACCACACACACACATTACACCGAGAGAGAGAGACAGGGAGAGAGAGAGAGAGAGAGAGAGAGAGAGAGAGAGAGAGAGAGAGAGAGAGAGAGAGAGAGAGGTGGATATAGAGAGGAAGGAGAGGGAGAGAGAGAATACATTGCAACATGTATAGTTTAAATTTACATTTCTTCCCATCTTCATACTTTACACAAAGAAGCAAGGCATGGTGGACTGAACTTTGTGTCTCTTTTTTTTTTATAGTGATTCTAATCCCTGGTGTGACTGTGCATAGAGGAAGAGATTAGATTTCAGGGCACTCATAAGGTTGGGGCCAGAATCAAATAAGACTGTGGTCATAAGCAAAATAATAATGATGAGATAAGGAGGAAAACTTAAAGTTCTTTCCCCTACCATTTCATTTCCTTTTCTCCCCTCCCCACTCTATGCCACTGGCTCACTTACTTCTCCCCGTGCTTCACTTCTCTTTTTTCCCTTCCCGTCACCATTCTTCTCTCCCCAATGTCCCCTTCTCCTTCCTCCCTGATATGATGCACCTGTGTCTGACTGAAAGCTTAGGCGAGAGTCCTGGCCAGTGAATGGAAGCGTTGACCTTGGATTTCCGCCTCCAGATTTATGAGAAAATTAATTTCTAATACTTTACCCACCTGCAATTTACCATTCTTTCATATAGCGTTTCTGTATGGTATTTTGTTATCATTTCCTAACTGGACAAATAAACAAGTTAAATAGATACATTTTCAGCTTTAAATATGCTTACGTACTCCAGTTAAGGAGCGAAAGTTAGGAACTTTGCAAAATGTCTCAATGACAGGCAATCTTGTGCAACAGATATACCTTCTAAACTTGTAGCCTTTTGTTTAAAAGTCTTACAAAAGCATAAAGAACTCAGTGCTTTCTGTAATTATTATTCAAAATACAGGATAATACTCTCTATCTGAATGATTTAGGAAAAGTGCTTTGGGCCATATTTGACTTTTAAGTGCGTATCAAAAAAGAAAAAGAAATAAAACCTGTTGAATAATGAAAACTATTAAAATGCCCCTAAAGCTTAGTGTGGGCCAAACTCTGAACTTTTATGCGTGATCTTGTTTAATCTTCACAGTGATTCTGAGTATTAATTATCTCCATTGAAATGTCCATCTTAATAACATGGTAGGCTATATGCATGAATAGACTTGCCTGCTGAAAATAGTAAATGACTAAAATGTAATAAAAAACCATTGCAAGGAAATACTGGTCTTTCAAGAAAGTGAAGTATTTTTCATGCTAAGGACAGATCAGTGTGGGAGGTGAAGTGCTAGCTTTTGTCCTTAGGCATTTGCATAGCTGCTGAATCTGAGCTTTGGGTTTTATGTAAGGTCCTTGGTTAATTCCCCAAGTGTACATCAGGCAATCATCAAGGTCCCCTCTAGTCTCAGAATGAATTCTGATCAGATTTCTGTTACTTCTTAGAGAGGACTACAACCAATTTGCTACTTTGATCCTAAATAATTTGGAATGACTGAAGGATGCTGTCAAGCAGCTGGAATCACAGATATTGTTGTTGCCTTAATTTGCACTTTAGTCCAGCAAGAGAAACATGACTTTCTTGCAAAACCCTGAGTGACTCTGTCGTGGTCCCACATTGGGGTGACATCAGTAGGGGTCCATCCTCAACAGCTTTGTACGTTCCAGGGTAAGGGAGTATGGAATAGAAATGTTAGACAGAGAAAAAAAAAACAGATACAAAAGAAAAAGAGACAAAGAATAGAGCACAGAAGTACAACCCAGTGAATATTTAATTCGCCCACAATTTATTTTCCATATGCTTTACACACCCCAACCCAAAAAGGGGGAAAGGGCAAGACTTCTTTACCATAACACAAATAAAGAATACAGTAATTATCTCTTCAATACGTGAAACATCAAGTAACTATATCCTGAGTTAAGTATTCTGTTGTTTAGGCAGGACATGCGTCTACGTTAAGCATTCTGTATGGAGTCACACCCTAGGCCAAGCATCCTGTAGGGAGTCACACCCTGTGTCAAAATCTCCTGTTGTAACCTCGAAGGAGCAAGAATAGGCTTGAACTCTCTGACCTTTGGTCAAGGTGAAACGAGTTCACTTCTGTAGTCTCCTACCTGCTTCTCCTTGTGTTTGTCCTACTCTACTAGCAAAGGCATGGGTGGCATAAGATACAAGCATCAGGAGCAAAGGCCAGGAAATGCTGACCTTTAAATTAAATTAAACAGAAAGGCTCTAAAACAACTGATTATTATGTTTGGTGACGTGAAATCCAGGCTTGAAATGTGTGAGGAAAGCACAAGCCTGTAGGAATTATTGATGATATTTGAAATTAGCTAGAATACTTGAAAATGTATGAACGTTTTATATACTAAATCTTGGGTAATTAAAGTGAGAACTCAGTGGTTAATTTTAATAAAGACTAGGTAAAGAATAAATAAACTAGAGACTCAAAGAAAGAATGCTACAAGAAATTAAGAAAAAATAGGATAGTATTGACTTAATACATGAAGAATAAAGTAGATGCTAATGTCCATATAGTTATAGGTGAAGGTGTAGAAAAGAAAGGGAATGTGACAACAGATGCATTGCGAAGTATATATTGTTTGAGAAAATTCTGGAACTGATTAAGTTAAGAAAACAAATCAGGAAGCTCAGACTGGATATCAAGGGGAAATCCTTTCCCCCTCTGCTGATAGAGTGAAAGGAGAGAAGACCAAATGAAAAGAGAGCTCAGCTGCTGCATGAGTGAAGGAGATGTGCTTAGACGGAGAAATGGTTAAAATGAAGGCCCCTTCCGTGCAACAATGGAGTCCAGAAGACTATGGCTTTCTGTCTTCAATTTGCCAATAGAAAATACATTTTAACAAATTGTCCCTAAGCAGCACATACTGATTTCAATAATAGCAGAGGAATATAAGGGTTTATCATGATATTTGGAGTGAAATAATTCTAAACTATATGCTTCAGATGGAAGAAAAGTGATGTGAGAAGGATTATAAACTGTCCAAGAATTGATGAATTTCTCAGAGAATGGTAAACACAAGAGCGAACTTAAGACAATGAGACCCTGCTTAATAATACTCTCAATGAGTCCATTGTCTATATTTTATAGACATTTACTAGGGTGGCAGAAAATCTGAGTAATTTTCTCAATATTATATAATCCTTAACTGACAGAGAGATTTATAGTTAAGAATATTGATTTCTACACCCTGTGATTAAGTTTCTGACTCTAAGTGAATAGACTAATGAAAATATAAAATCCATTTCCAAGATCTTGTAAACTAGAAGATAGATACGGTAAAAGATTATCAGAAAGACCATTAGGTTAAAAGTCATGATCTGAGATTCATGGACCCAGCATCAAATTACCCAGGCGAGGGAACTGGTGTTAGTCTCTTAATATTTCTGACCCTAGCTTCATTATCTGCACCATGGGAATAATATCTGTCTCCTGTGCTAAAGTTATTGTAAAGAGAAACTGCAGAATGGCTTCAAGACTAGAAGGAACAAATAACACTAGCTCAACCCTTCTATGCACTGAATGCACGTGGCTTTCCCAGAGCCAAAGGTAGAAATTTTCTTTCCCAGGTAATGGCATTAAGAGGTGGGGTCTTTAGGCAAGATCTGTGACAATGAAGATGGAGCCTTCATTAATGAGATCAACAGTTTTGGGAATGAGGGCCTATTGGCTTGGGTTCTTCTGCTATATAAAGATACAGCAAAAACGTGATCATTTATAAATCAGAAAGCTCTGAGAGCATGCTTCAAATCAGCTGACAGACACCATGAAAACTGATTTTCCACCTCCATGGTGGTGAGAACTAAATTTCTCTTATTTATAGCTACACAGTAAACAGGATTTTTTTTGTAATAGCTACCTCAAGGGACTTAGGCACATTTTTTTTCTCATTATTCAACACATATGAGCACTTCCAAAAACTAAAGAGCCTAAGATAGAAAGGGCTCGCAATGTGGACAAGAGCAGTAACACAGGGCAACAGAACAATTTCCTGGTTCCTTTCCAATACTTATCTGTGGACTAATCTTAAGGATGGGTGCAGATGGTCTTGAATACTATTTTCATGTCCGAATTTATTCCAGGTGACAGTATTTTAATATTTTGATTATGGTCAGGAGGCAGAAGAATCACCGTAGTAAAAGTGGGTCTTAGCGTAGTGTTAGCTCTGCTCAAATGTTATCTTCCCTCTCTCTTTTGTCTTCCTGCTCTTCATCTTCAAAGTACGGTCTCACCTCTCCAAGTCGTTTCCCCATAGATCTTGGTACCAGTGACTGAATCAAAGCATTTATCAATTCAGTAATTAGGAAACAGAGGAGGAATGTATCAGGTACACAACCACTGTGGAACCTGTGTTAAAACAAGGCTGGAAGGTAATTGACAAAATTAAGATTGGCCATACAGCATGTTCATCCTAGAAAAACAGGTGTTATTGGAGAAGAGAAAACGGAAGTTGGAAAGAAAATCAAGAATGCTCAGGTTAGACAGGAAAGAATGAGAAATAATTCAGTTATTCTTAAAGGGCAAAGATGAAGGATTTATTTTAGCTATTGGATCAATGATTTAATACAATTAGTTGTTCAGATTTAGATACTATCTCAAAATGAAAGTATGAGATTTTCTGAATCATATATAATTTTAAGTTGAAACAAATTTAAAATAAAAACACATACCCAAAGTAAGATTTTATTCCTAATCCTGAAAGAAGAAATTTTCTAAGAAATTTTTGTTACTTACACAGAGACCTGCCTCTCCAATTTTTTTTATAAATATTTATTCAGATTTCATTCGATGTAAAAATTCTGATATCCCATTGAATTAGGTCAAGCCTGTACATACATTAATAGCTGGTTTTGAAGTTAGTGTTTTCTTTTTCCCTTTTATGATTGCTTCTGTTTTTTTTTTTCTAGAGATAGGGACTCACTATGTAGCCCATGTTGGCCTCTAGCCTTAAGAATCTAAGATTCTCTTGATTTAGCTTCCTGAGTGGTGAGGTTCAAGGCATACTTACCAGATCAGCATATTTTCATTTGTTCTAATTGATTTTGTTTCTATTATTTAAATGTCAAATAAATGTTTCACTATAGTTTCATA